>LBNU01039217.1:22679-49308 GCA_014162995.1 Artemisia annua
TTTTTTTTTTTTTTTTGAATTTCTAAAAATTTCTAAAAAATATTTTTTAGAAAAAAATTAAAAAAAATTCTAAAGAATTTTTTAGAAAAAAAAAATCTAAAAAATATTATACAAAAAAAAAAATTAGAAAAAAATAAAAAATTTTTAGAAAAATATTTGAATAAAAATATTTTTAAAAAAATATTTTTAAAAAACATTTTTTCTAAAAAATATTTTTATTCAAATATTTTTCAAAAAAAAACTTTATTCGAAAAAAAAATTTTTATTCGAATTTTTTTTTTCTAAAAAATTTTTTAGAATTTTTTTAATTTTTTTCTAAAAAATATTTTTTAGAAATTTTTAGAAATTCAAAAAAAATTAGAAAATTTTTCGAATTTTTTAAAATTTTTTTATTTTTTTTTCTAAAATATTTTTTAGAATTTTTTTTTCTAAAAAACTTTTTAGAATTTATTTTTTTAATTTTTTTTCTAAAAAATATTTTTTAGTAAATTTTTATAAATTCAAAAAAAATTTGAAAATTTTTTGAATTTTTTAAAATTTTTTTCGAAAATATGTTTTTTGGAATTTTAAAATTCAAAAACATTTTTTTCGAAAACCTTTTTTTTAAATTTTTTGTCTTAATGTTTTTTTTTTGAAAATAGTTTTTTGGAAATTTTTTGGTGGTGATGGACTGTGTAAACACGGACGAAAAAGTGGAAACACGGATGAAAACGTGTAAAACGGACGAAAACTTGTAAAAACGGACGAATACGTGCAAAAACGAACTTTACACGTGTAAACACGGACGAACAAGTGAAGATAAAGTCAAGGGACTAAAGGTGAAAGTCAACCCAAACGACAAGGACCATTATTGTAACTTTTATAACTGAAAAAAGAGTATAAGGACTACCGGTGAAAACGGACGCAAACCACAGGGACCCAAACTTTTATAACTTTTATAATGTCAGTTTTTTAAAGTTTTAACCTGCAAACTGGTCAAACAGGTAAAAATCCGGTCAATATTACGTATATTGTGCAAAATTTGAAAGTTTATTAGCAATATAAGTAATATCTTTAGTAGGTTACGTATTTCGGTACTTTTGAGAAAGTATCTTGCGTATTTACAAACTTAGTCCTTGTTCAAATGGTTCAAAATAGATAAGGCATAGTTTTTGGCTCATTGAGATTAGTTTTTAGTATTCAGTACTTGAGAAAACAGATAAGTCAATATCCTTTTCGACATCAATGACAACTTTGCACGTGCTGCTTGTTTTCAGGAAATACTGCAAAGTGATTCTTCTTTAAGACGCAGTGACGAAGATCTTGCCGTTCTAAACTCATGCGCGTTAATAAAAACACCTCTTGTGAGTCAAATAACTCACTATATAGTATCTTAATACGTCACATGGTGTGATAATTATGTAAAGTATGTTTCTCATTTGTGCTCATAATACTTGAACTCTATGATAATTAGGTCATTAACAACGGAAAGAAGCCTCGACGCAAGAGGTCGCGTTCAGTTCCAGTTCTGGTTCCTGAAGAAAGCAATGCCACCGATCTTGCATGTGCTCAATGTGGTAATGCTCCCTATCTTCTAGAAAACATATTATTATTGCTGATTAAGTGATTATCTGATTTTGACAATATAATATCACCTATTTTTTAAAGTGCACACCCAAACACTTTTTCAAATTTAGTACTTTCTAAAGTACAATATTGATATAAATTATGTCAAGTTATATCCACAACATTTTTGAGGATGAAGAGGTATCACTATTGAGAGTTATTTAGTTATCTCCGCTTATGGGAATCATTGATCTTTTGTCTAATCTATTTAACTGTTTTTGTATATATTACTCAGGCACTGAGTACGCCGGGTTTCAATGCAACCAAAGCACAGTGCATCTGCAATGTCATGCATGTGGAGGAATGATGCCTTCAAGAACCAATTTAAGTGTGTCACAGCAGTGTGAGTTGTCAACACTCAACATACCTCATTGACCCATAGTTAAGACTCAATATTAGAGATGGCAATTTGGACCCATTTATACAGAAATGGGCGATTCTGGTTGTGCTTAATTCCAACATGTAAAGCGTTGAGCAGGTTAAATGGCTTAAAATGCAAAAATATATTCCAACGCATAAAACCTTCTAATTGTTCTATTAAAATAGTTTTTGATTGTTATTTTCATAATGTATTATATCATCATATTTTACACATAATTTTATTTTAAACTTTGAAAAAAGTGAAAAAATGTTTGTGTGTCAGCCCGACCCAGCTCGGTTGGCCTGTTTGACCCCGACTAAATACTACTCATGCAAATGAAGTACTTTGAAGTGTTCTTGTTTAGAAAGCGCTTAGCATCTTCTTACTTTTGCAGGCATAGGGTGTGATCGAGCATTTTGTGGTGCTTATTGGCAGTCACAGCAGATTACGATAAGCGACTCGTATCCTATGTGTGCTCCCGAAACTTTCAAGCCTGTAAGCTATCATTGTTATCCCATTATATATCAATCTTTTATGTACCATAGAAAGTCTCAATTTTTGCAGTTCATGCATATTCCCTTAAGTCCACACATATGGTTTGAAGTTCCTTGTGTAAAGTCTTTATTTGGATTGAAAGATGAATTAGTTGAATCTGAAAATTCTTTTGACAGATTGCAGAACGGACTATTACAAGAATTCCTTTTCTGGCGCATGAACGAAATCGGCATGAACAAGATGTATTGAAATTTTATCTTTTTCACTACCTCCAAATGCCTGATATGACGCTAATTACCTCTATTTTTTCAGATCACTGAAAGATGTATACGGCAGATGGGGAAAACTCTGCAGGGTGTTGTCTCAGAATGGATTACGAAGTTGAATAATCGAGAAATAGGTAAAACTACTATTTCTAATAGCAGTTGAATTGATTATTTTTTTCTTTGAAACACGATACTATGCCCCTCTCTACCCCATTGTTTCCCGATAAATTTTTTTGAGCATATTGAGTTTCGATACCAAACTAGTTACATTCAAATAATCTGTTGGTTTGTGGCGTTTGTTGTAAAGAATGTATCAGATTCACAACTCGAGACTATCTGTCATTAATACTCGAACAATACCTTTTCTGTATATGGCGCTTCTAAGGTGTACAGCAGCTATAAAGAGTCTTTTTTGTAATGGAAACTCCAAGCATTTCACTCCTAAAATAGATGAATGTTTGAATTACTCAGTTTCAATTTAAATACTACTCTATAACAATTACAGTAAATAGGCTCATGCTTTCTTACACCTTACAAAAGGGACCAACAAAAGATGAATAGGGAAAGTTGATTGTTATGAATCGTCGGAGTATAGGGGTGAGCATCGGGCCGGTCCCAACCCTTCCCGACCCGATACCGACAAAGCCCGAATCCCGAGATCGCCGGAAAACCAAACCGACTCCCGACNTATAACAATTACAGTAAATAGGCTCATGCTTTCTTACACCTTACAAAAGGGACCAACAAAAGATGAATAGGGAAAGTTGATTGTTATGAATCGTCGGAGTATAGGGGTGAGCATCGGGCCGGTCCCAACCCTTCCCGACCCGATACCGACAAAGCCCGAATCCCGAGATCGCCGGAAAACCAAACCGACTCCCGACCCGAAACCAATCGGTTCGGTATCGGGACGGTCGGGATCGGGGGGATTTGTCGGTTTTCTTTGTTGTTTTCCGGTTTTCATCCCGTCCCGACCCGATACAGACAAGCCCGAATCCCGAGTTCGCCGGAAAACCAAACCGACTCCCGACCCGAATCGGAATCGGGATCGGAATCGGGACGTCGGGATGGTCGGGATCGGGGCGGTAGTCGGTCGGGGTATGCTCAGCCCTACGTCGGAGTTAACAGTAACACTTTTAAGTATTCAACAATCAAATGTAAACATGGACTCATTCCTGGGACCCGATGGGGAGTATAATAGAATGTAGTTATTGAGAGATATATCTGTAAATGATGCAGATTGTGCAAGGATGCCACTGAATCACACCGAGATGATTACTGCTGGAACACATATTTGCAAGTATGTTTTTTTGAGCTTGCAAAATAAACTTTGATTAAGGGTGGCAAATGGGCAGGTCGTACAGGTTGCTTAACGGCTCAAAATGGATAGTTTTTAGTACCAGTCAAAATGGATCAGACTAGGCTGGCCCACAACACTTCTTCAATCTTATAAGTTAGTTTTATTGTACAAGTAGCTAATGTAATCCTGATCTCATCTGAAAACATTTGACCCGTTAATAACTTAACCATTTGATATATTTCAATTAAATTTTATAACTTAACCCATTTGACCCGTTAAAGATATCAACGCTGTCCAAGTCGACTCATTTGTTTGTAACAGCGTTGATATTGCCACCCGTAATCTGAATAGTCAAACTTTTAGTATGCTTGACTAGTGCCATAAAGTATTCTAATTTTTGAAACTGCTTGGGTGCTGTTTTTGTGTAGTGAGTGCTTTGATAAACTAGTCTCATTCCTATTGTACTGGTTCCGGGTCAGCTTGCCAAGACACGTAAGTATATCAACACTTAGAATCTCTCGTGAGTTACCTTGTCCTGTTCATGATATATATTACGGAGCATATTCTAATGTGGGATTTGATCCTTGTAGCTTCTACCTGGGGATGCAGTGCAAAGGGAAGATTGTTGGTATGGATATACATGTCGAACACAACACCATAGTGAAGATCATGCTCGTAAAAGGAATCATGTGTGTCGTCCAACCAGGGGTAGTATTGGAAATTAGTTGTAGCCTGAGTATCTTGAATATGTTGTGAACCATAATGTTAGCATTCATCTTTCTCACAGTGTCGAAATTTTATGGTGTTAGCTATAGTAAAATCTCCATTCCCTTTATGTTTAGAATGTCTCTTCCAAAGTTTTTGCGTTTTATCAGGTGATTTGTTTCATTTTTCTTTCCAAAGTTAAGACAGCTTGAAGTTCTCCCAATTTTATCAACACATGCCAAAGTCCAACTACCACAATAACTTTTGAAATAGAAAACAAATAGAACAATGACGTAATAAGTAAAGACGTCTCTTTTCTTTATCATACTTTCAAAAACTCTAGACACTTCTTGTTTTTAGATACTGAAATGAGAACCATCTCATTTCCTTTTACAAGAAAAGATAGTAGTGAAACCAATGGTATGAAGATGGAAACACTTTAAGTGACCATAATTTTTGACTTCTCATGTATGAAATAATGACAGAACTGTATGCACTATGCAGTATGCCAAAGTTGACTCATCAAATGTACTTCATCAAACTCAAACCACAGTAAAAATAAGGGCAAAGGAAAAAAAAAATCATCGAACTCGACACTTTTTATGATTGTGTGTAGCCAATTATTTTTTTTTCTTATTGTGTGTACTGAACTTTCAAATTTCGATCATTGTGTGTATTTTGTGACCATTTTACCCTTGATTTTTTCAAATTTCGAAAGGTAAAATGGTCATTTTACATGGAAGAATAGTCACAAAATACACACAATGATCGAAATTTGAAAATTCAGTGCACACAATAAGAAAAAAATAGTTGGCTATACATAATTACAAAAAATGTCAAATTCGATGCATTTTTTTGTCATTTGCCTTAAAAATAAACTTTTCTTCTTTAATTACAAACAACCTGAATTGAAAAAGACAATTCAAAAGATAGATATACCTGCTAGTGGTACCAGTAACCAACATTATCACCGTCAACTCAGTACCACATCAGCTTCTCTCTACACAACCATCATCAACACAAACATAGTGTAATAGCACAACAAATATCACCACAAAAACATACTTCACTTAAACACAAATATATCCCACACAAACCAAAATCACATACACACAACAACAAGTTCCACAACTTGATCGTCTGAACAATCAAATTTTCTCAAAACAACACCAACAATCCACCCCACCTGGGATTGCGTAATGCCTTCCAACTAAGCAGACACGTCATATGTGTTCTATTACCACTAGTCTAATATAAGCAGTATAAGTTGAAAAGTTTCAAGATCATAATACAATATCATATCATATCTTCCATTTTATTTCTATTTAAAAAGGTTAAGAGTTCGAGGTTAGGTACTCATTCCATTATATCTTTATCTTATCTTACTACATATAAAAGAAAAAATGTTTTGACCTAAAATCTCTTACAATAAGAATTATTAAAATAATGCTCTTATGTCTTATTTAAATTAGTTTTTGAAAAATTAGGAGACTTTTCTTTTTATTTAATGTTGTTTCTAAATGTGCTTTAGAAACAAAAAAAATCTCATAATGCTATTTTTAAAATTTTGCTTTAGGAGACTTTTTTTTAGTTTAATATTGTTTCTAAAATTATGATCCTTGTTTGAACCAATCTCATATCTTTTGAAAAATAAGGAGATACGTAACACTTAACCACAATTTCGCAACTATAATTATTTATCGTTCTAAGCTATCGTTGTTATGTGCGGATACTCGTCTAGTCATATTATAATTTAAATACAAAGTTTTGCTTAAACATAATTGTTTAACGAGTAAAATACTTCGTTGGTCCCTAAACTTTCCACAAAACATCACCATGCACCCTAACTTTCTAAAAACGTCGTGTGGCGTCCAAAAGTTGGGAATTAGAGGCCGAATGCGTCCCTTGACCACTTTTGTCGAGGTCAACGCTCATGTTTTGGTATGTTCTCAAGGGCATAATAGGCAAACTACTTTTATCACCACACTATGGTTAAATCAACCATGACAGTGATAGTTTAGGGAGCAACTAAGAACTACACTCTAGTNGTTGACCTCGACAAAAGTGGTCAAGGGACGCATTCGGCCTCTAATTCCCAACTTTTGGATGCCACACGACGTTTTTAGAAAGTTAGGGTGCATGGTGATGTTTTGTGGAAAGTTCAGGGACCAACGAAGTATTTTACTCTTGTTTAACCTTTAAGATCGATGATTTTGTTAGAAGAGAGTGTTTAAAGTATTTCCGATGTTGTATTTATAAAAAGGATGGATTCGCACATCCTTTTTTGATAAAAATATCATTTTGTATAAGTTGTATAGCACATCGTACAACATTGTAATACACGGATTGTGATGAAAGAATAAAAGGTTGTGGTGTGCGTATCATGAGTCATTTATAAATGTGTATTAACGGTTTATGGTATGACCAGTCATATTTTTAGTTAGCAACAAATAGAGAAGATTAAATATTTAAGCTTGGAGTTATAAAATACATATATTGACCATAGTTCTTCATTAAAACCACAAATATAGTCAAGCTAATTCATTGCTTATGATTTTAAAAGACCTCATTAGTTGTCTATCACTCATTTCATTTTTGTTAAAAGACATCTTTAGAAGGTTTGAGAAAAAGAAAAAACACTTCACGAACGACACCGTTTAAGCTAGATCCCAAAACAAAACAACCTTCTGGAAACATCTCAACAATAATGATAAAAGAGTTATAAAACCCCCCTAATTCATTATCTAGGGTTTTGTTATCCTCATTTTCAACACAGCTACAACATTATCACCTACTCACATCTTAAAAAGTATGCAATATCAAAGAACCAAAACTTATATTTTACATTATAATTTTGTAACAATTTTGGTGGTTTGTTTTTGCGTATAGGAAATGGCGGCTGCTCAATTGACAACATCAACATGTTTTCTTCCAACTTTTGACGGTTTGAAGTCAACCACAACATCGTCTTCTAAGGCTTCATCACTTGTTGTGTCTTCTTCGCCTTTTAGAAATGTCTCACTTCGTGCTTTGGTTGTTAAAGCTGCTACTACTGTTGCTCCTAAGGTTGTTGTTTTTTTCAATCATTTTTTTATTATTATCATCATTATTTTGTTGTTTTTTCTTCGGTTAGTTGTCGAAAATAGCAGTATACTAAGGGTGTGTTTGTTAAAAGTAGCTAGTAGCAGTGAGCTATAAGCAGTAGCTACAACTCACCGCTCACAGCTTCTTAAAAAAGCATTGGAAAAATTAGCATTCCTAAAAAAAAATAGCAAAGTTCACTAAAAATCAAAAAACTCATTGCTGACCGCTTATCGCCCCAAAAAGCTCCAAAAAGCTCTGCGCCAAACATTGCCTAAATGAATTATTAGAAATGGTAATGTTTTTGGAGATGATATGCACATGGATTAATTTGATTAGGAAGGGGTCCGGTTAGAAGGAAAACTAAAATGAGAAGAATGATAAAGATTTCTAGCCACACCTTTCAAGTAAAAGGTAGAATTTTAAGGGGAGATGTGTCTATTTTTGTAGNCATCTTTTGAAAAATAAGGAGATACGTAACACTTAACCACAATTTCACAACTATAGTTATTTATCGTTCTAAGCTATCGTTGTTATGTGCGGATACTCGTCTAGTCATATTATAATTTAAATACAAAATTTTGCATAATTGTTTAACATTTAAGATCGATGATTTTGTTAGAAGAAAGTGTTTAAAGTATTTCCGATGTTGTATTTATAAAAAGGATGGATTCGCACATCCTTTTTTGATAAAAACATCTTTTTATATAAGTTGTATAGCACATCGTACAACATTGTAATACACGGATTGTGATGAAAGAATAAAAGGTTGTGGTGTGCGTACCATGAGTCATTTATAAATGTGTATTAACGGTTTATGGTATGACCAGTCATATTTTTAGTTAGTAACAAATAGAGAAGATTAAATATTTAAGCTTGGAGTTATAAAATACATATATTGGCCATAGTTGTTCATTAAAACCACAAATATAGTCCAGCTAATTCATTGCTTATGATTTTAAAAGACCTCATTAGTTGTCTATCACTCATTTCATTTTTGTTAAAAGACATCTTTAGAAGGTTTGAGAAAAAACACTTCACGAACGACACCGTTTAAGCTAGATCCCAAAACAAAACAACCTTCTGGAAACATCTCAACAATAATGATAAAAGAGTTATAAAACCCCCCTAATTCATTATCTAGGGTTTTGTTATCCTCATTTTCAACAGCTACAACATTATCACCTACTCACATCTTAAAGGTATGCAATATCAAAGAACCAAAACTTATATTTTACATTATAATTTTGTAACAATTTTGGTGGTTTGTTTTTGCGTATAGGAAATGGCGGCTGCTCAATTGACAACATCAACATGTTTTCTTCCAACTTTTGACGGTTTGAAGTCAACCACAACATCGTCTTCTAAGGCTTCATCACTTGTTGTGTCTTCTTCGCCTTTTAGAAATGTCTCACTTCGTGCTTTGGTTGTTAAAGCTGCTACTACTGTTGCTCCTAAGGTTGTTGTTTTTTCAATCATTTTTTTATTATTATCATCATTATTTTGTTGTTTTTTCTTCGGTTAGTTGTCGAAAATAGCAGTATACTAAGGGTGTGTTTGTTAAAAGTAGCTAGTAGCAGTGAGCTGTAAGCAGTAGCTACAACTCACCGCTCACAGCTTCTTAAAGAAGCATTGGAAAAATGAGCATTCCTAAAAAAAATAGCAAAGTTCACTAAAAATCAAAAAACTCATTGCTGACCGCTTATCGCCCCAAAAAGCTCCAAAAAGCTCTGCGCCAAACATTGCCTAAATGAATTATTAGAAATGGTAATGTTTTTGGAGATGATATGCACATGGATTAATTTGATTAGGAAGGGGTCCGGTTAGAAGAAAAACTAAAATGAGAAGAATGATAAAGATTTCTAGCCACACCTTTCAAGTAAAAGGTAGAATTTTAAGGGGAGATGTGTCTATTTTTGTAGGTACATCTGAAATATGTGTGGTTGTGGTTTCTTCTTTCCTCTCATTAAAATTTTTCTTCTCATTTCATCCTAACTCTAATTTGATGTCTAAATATTAATATTTCATAAGTTTATACCTTCAATTACTTTATTAAGCATTTCTCAACATCATATGACCGAATACATTTAAAAGCCTTTTGTTCTTGCCTACTTGACGCTCCCACTAACGGAAGCCTTACTAAGATGAGTGATTGAATGAAATCGGTAACCTTAAAACCTCTTATCTCACTTGAAAGTGTAAGTTCTTTATCTTACTTAAAGAGTTATAAGTGGACACATTGAGATTGTGAGTGAACTGTTTAAGCATATAAGTTGTTAAACAAATCATAAGTCATTATCGTTTTTGAACTATAAAGTGAGGGAGAGGCGGTCAAATGTCTTTGAATAAACTCATTCGCTGGTATTAGTGAGATTATCGCAAGTGTAGGGGGAGTATGGAAGGGTTTGGTGTATTGGGTTTGAGGTTGAAAAAGTTGAATGCTTGGATTAATATATGAGGGTATGATAGTTTTCCATTCAAATTTTATGTCTGGGTACTGAATTAATCCATGTGTGTTTGTAACCAAAATTTAACATGGTCACATGAATTCAACATTTTTCATATATAAGTTTACATTTTTCAAAGGCACTGCTATTGTTGCTCCAAAGGTTTATTTTGCATCAATTTGTTATTATTATTGTGCCCACGTGCGTTCTATTTTTGAGTTTTGCTTTGTTGATTAGCAATATAGTTTGAGAATCACTACTACGGCGTGTTATCTTTATTGGGCGACCTTCAACCACTGTTACTTAACTCGATTGTTGATTTTTAAAGTTACCTGAGTGGACATATTGAGAGTGTGAGTGAACTATTGAAACTTAAAAGTTAGTAAACAAAATCATAAGCCTTTCTTGTGTGTGACTGCAAAAGTAATACATAGAGTATCAAATGTTCCTTTGGAGTTGATTGTCATCATGTGATTTTTCTTTGATGGTCTTCTTATTTTCTTTTTATAACCTGAGGTCTTAATTTCTCTCGAGTGAGGCAGAAGAGGTCAAAGGTCGCTGGATAAACTCAGTCGGCGGTAGGACTTAGGAGTGAGGTCGCTGAAAGTGGCAGAGATGGGTGGGGGGAGGAGGAAAGTTTTTTTATGCATAGGTTTTGAGTTTCAAAGTTGAAAAGGATTAATAAAATAACAAGAGGGTTTTGGTGTATTTGTTTTATGTAATCTTGGGTTTGTAACCGATAAAATTAAATTTTTTATATAACAATAATAATCTGATTTTTGAAGTTTTACTCTGTAAAGGAAGTACAATGACTCAGGGACTCGGGGGTGTTTGGAACTGCTTATTTCAAAGTGTTTTATCTGCTTAAAAATGAGTAGGTAAAGTATGTGTCCAACCTGCTTAAATGGTGCTTACGTGATTAAGTTGTACCGGCCATATTTTGTGCTTATACAGTAATAACAAATTTGTTATCAGATTACTAAACCATGTTAAAAGTGACTTTGAAAGCTTTGAGTTGCAATAGTTGTTATCACAGCAAAGCTATGTAAGCCCTTTATTTGTTGTATGTTGCAATTGTAAAGTCACCTGCAACTAGTTGGTATCTGTCTACAAACCAGCATTTCCGTTATTATTGTTTTTTTAAATAATTTTTACTTCTATGTGCTGGAATAGTGTGGATTTACTTGACATAGGTCAGTAGATAACTTATCTACTGCTATTTGGTTTTAACATAAGCTTCCACTCTTGGGGCAAAACACAATGAATCTCTGAGCCCGTGAAATGTCGTTCTCTGTTATTATTGAGCTTTCATGCCTAGAATTCCGTCATATTCTTATTTTCTAATCCATAATATGAAATCACGTTTGCAATTTTTTATTTACACTGAACCCTCTGGAGTTTTCCTGAAAAAGTTCCTTTTAGATGGCAGTAGTATACTTTAGTAATGTTCTTTGCATTGATGTGAGGGTATATGACTTTAGGTCAAAAGGTAATTCTCCTCCCCCTTTTGGTAACACATCATAACCAATTGCTTAAGGATAAAGATATGGTTTAGTGGTTGAATTGCTGTTCTTTTCACTCGAGTTCATACGTATTCTCATTTATGTCTTCTTTCATTTTGTCCTGCAGTACACTTCATTAAAACCATTGGGCGATAGAGTGTTGATAAAAATCAAGGCTGCAGAGGAGAAGAGTATAGGCGGTATATTACTGCCATCCACAGCACAAACTAAACCACAAGGTGGTGAGGTTGTTGCTGTAGGTGAAGGTAGGACTATTGGAGACAAAAAGATCGATATTGGTGTTAAGGTAATTATTTTAAGCATTGGAAAGTTATATGCATAAATTGATGATTTCATTGGATATATCAACTGAATTCTGTTTATATGGTTGTTATAAAGACTGGTACCCAAGTTGTCTACTCCAAGTATTCAGGGACTGAAGTCGAGTTTAATGGGTCCAACCATCTTATATTGAAGGAGGACGACATTGTTGGTATCCTTGAGACAGATGAAATTAAGGATTTGAAGCCTCTTAGTGATAGAGTTCTCATCAAGGTTAGTAGTCCTATTATGTAGATAAAATTCAACTTCATTTACGTGGAGAGAAAAACTGGTTTACATTAACAGTTGCTTCTTATTTCTAATGTTTCATTTTTGGATAAAAGATTGAGGAAGCCGAGGAAACGACTGCCGGTGGCTTATTGCTTACACAAGCAAGCAAGGAGAAACCCTCCATTGGCACGGTGAGTGACACTGCTTACATTTCTGCGTCATAGATGGTGTAACATGGTTGATGTAGCAATTTTGGACCATTTAGTCATGGATGGGTTTATTTGGGTCATGTTACATCTCAAATGGTTCAAATCATAACATTTGCTAAAAGGAAAACAGAACAGATGTGCCATACTGCTTGAAAGTTGCGAGCATACAACCTCCTAATTGCTTTTATTCAAAACTATGGATTATAATTGGACTGGCTGGCTGACTTGCTTAATGCACCTTTCTTCTATTGGTTTTTGAAGTTTCTTATAGGAGTACTATTGATATTATCTTCGACTTTTTAATATTGTAAGAATTTAAAAAAGAAAAAATTAATGTATGTGGGTCAAGCCAACCTTTTTTGACCTCAGAACTTATTTTGACCATTGTCGGGAAGATGGAAATATGTGTGTTGAACCCCACCTTGCCACATCTAATATTTTTTATATATTTTTTTGCTGTTAAAATGCCTTTTTTTTGCTGTTAAAATGATTTATTTTTTATTTATTTATTATTATTTTTTATATATTTTGACCATTGTCGGGAAGATGTAAATGCCTTTTTTTGCTGTTAAAATGATTTATTTTTTATTTATTTATTATTATTTTTTATATATTTTTTTTTTGTTAAGGTGATTGTATGTTGGGCTTATTATGTGCTTTTGGTCTTTGGAAACACAGGTGATTGCAGTTGGGCCTGGTCCTCTAAATGAGGAAGGAGTCAGAACAGGCTTGCCATTGCAACCAGGAAACACTGTTCTTTACTCCAAATACGCAGGAAATGACTTCAAAGGGACCGATGGTACAGAGTACATTGCTCTTCGTGCTTCTGATGTCATGGCTGTTCTTTCTTAGTTTGTAGTCTTGCAATAAATTCATGCTCGTGTAAGCACCAGCATATTTGAGAAAGGATAAAGTAGCATCGCAGTGTTGTACTCAAGTCTTTTAAAGACATTTTTCCAACTTTTATAAAAAGGTTTCATTTTATAAAAAGGTTTCATTTTAACAAGCATGGTTGGATCAGTTTAGAAAAGACACAGATGTTGAGGGTTAGATCCTCACTCCCTGCAAGAAGGACGGAGGTCCTCTGAAAGCAGCCTCTCTACTTTCGGGAAAGATGGGATTAGGTTAACGTTGATTTGATATCTTTTATGTTTTCTTTATGCCTTACTACAATAAAGATTAGTTGGACGTAGTTGACCTGCTGCAAGTGTGGCATGATCCTTCCCATTTTGTGATGCTGATACATCATACTGTGGCATGATCCTCGACTGTTTTTTTGACTTGATCTTTTTAAATGTTTCTAGTAGAATAACACTAGTTAGCTATTAAATATCAATTGGGTAATATTTGTTTTTTTGGAAATTTGATAGTAGTATAAAGAATAAACTTTTGTATTTAATGGTCATTTATTTACAAGGGAGTGGTTGGTCGAAAACTTACCAACCAAAGATATTCAAAGTACTCAAACAGTGATTTTTCTTGGTCTAAAAGTGTAAGTCAGGTCAAGCAATGAATGAATCATTCAAGATTCGTCTTTAATTTGTTTCCAGTTGAAACCTAACAAATTTCATTAGGTACACACGTTTTAATGCCGATCGTTTTTGGTAGTTGGCCCGCACGTCTAGAATCGTTTCTAAACACTTTCTGAAAGTGGTTCAAAAGGATCTTTAGGAACTTTAACAGCGTCTTAACCTGATGTTGTTTCGGATTGCGTATTTAAGTGCTTATTAGCTACACTTTTTAGTGTTTCCGCATAACTGTTTACCAGCTAATTCAGATTTAATTGGGTTATTAAGAAGTTTAACAGCTTCCAAAACCTGATGTTGTTTGGGTTGCGTAGTGAAGTGCTTATTTGCCACATGTTTTAGTGTTTCCGCGTAACTCTTTACCGGCTAATTAAAATTGTTAACAGTTTGAAATAGATAGAACTAGTTTTGGTATACACATTTGGATTTTAATTGGTTGGACTGCTAGTCGATGTAAAAATGGTTTGCTCTGAAACCATAATGAGCGTAAAAAATTGTCTTAATATATACTAGTATGATATAGCTAATAAGCTAAGTACAATAACGCGATCATGTGAAACTATCATCGACTGGTAGCCGATGTAAAAATGGTTTGCTCTGAAACCATAATGAGCGTAAAAAATTGTCTTAATATATGATATAGCTAATAAGCTAAGTACAATAACGCGATCATGTGAAACTATCATCTCCATCTACTCGACAAGAAATCAAACCTACCGAAACTAATGCTATTGTCCTCGTTGCACAAGAAGCCATTATCATTACCAACGCTAACAGCCCCTCCACACCCGTCAACAATCTTTTTGTTATACAAAGAAAATGCAGAAACCGGTGGTGACAATGCTGCTACGGCCGCTACTGTCACCATCTTCTGGTCCGAAACCATAGGTAGACCAATTGAGAGCTCAAGATTGATCTCTGGTTGCCTAATGCTCACAACCGGTGTACATTCTTCAGTTGACAATCCACTAGTGGTGCTACCATTACCACCAACGCCGCTATTAGACGATTCAACCACCTGTGCAGAGTGTTCTTGTGGTACCACTGGTGTCTCCTCAATGGTTTTTACGGCATTGGTTGTGGTAGTGGTAGTGGTGGTGGAATTGTTAGCAACTAGTTTCCTTTTGATGTGTGTATTCCAGTAGTTCTTGATTTCGTTATCTGTTCTTCCGGGTAATCTTGATGCAATCATAGACCATCTGTAACAAAAAAAGAAACCCAAGTTATAAATGATTCAAAAAAATATTTATCAAAGGTTAGACTTGAAGATTTTTATTTCAGCTGTTAATGTATTATAGTAGTAAAAACTCAAAAGTAGCAAGCCACTAGAAAATACAAACACTAAAAGCCTAAACTTTTAACATGTTCCTTTTGGAGACTAAGCTTTCAATTTTTTTTCCAAGGGTCTTTGGGACTACTCACTGCTTTTTATAAAGTATTTATCCACTTAAAAACAGGCAGGTACCAACATGCTTATTTAAGTTCATATTATACAGTTAAATCTGTAAATAAGCACTTTATCCGGGCACTCAAAACTGGTAGCTAGCAAATAAAGCATATAAATAAACAATAGGTTTAATTAATAAAAACAAATTTGACACTAGAATTAAACTGATAAAAACGTTATTTTCATCTAAACTCAAGTTATCCATTCAATTTTCATAGGAAGTAATTTTTTTTTTTTTTTTTTTTTTTTTTTTTTTTTTTTTTACAAACGTTTATAAATTTTTTTGTTAATTTTTTTAAAAATTTTTTTTTTTTTTTTTTTTTTTTTTTATTCCAATTTAGGGTTACATAGAGGTGGACAGCAAACAGCAACAAGCTGCGCCGCTAGCCTTTTGCAACTAATTCTTTTAAAAACACTATGTTGAGGAGCCGCCTTAGGGCGCAAGGAAACCAAAAGCATCAAACACGAAAACAAAAAGTACAAAAAGAATGGGGAAAAAAAGTACATACTTGTTACCAAGAACTGCATGAAGACTAACAATAAGTTGATCTTCTTGAGGTGTAAAATTGCCACGTTTCAAATCAGGCCTTAAATAATTAATCCACCTTAACCTACAGCTTTTACCACACCTATTCAAGCCAGCAGACTTAGGAAGTGACCTCCATGAGCCTTCACCATGAGCATTAATATAAGTAACAAGTCTGTCATCTTCTTCTTTTGTCCATGCACCTTTGTTGGTATGATCTTTTTCACAACAAGGTGATCTAACCATTTTTTTTTGGGTTTCAAAGATGGAAGGAAAGTATGTATGGATGGGAAGAATGGAAGAAGTGAGAATTGATGGTGAGGAAATAAATAAGGAGTTTGGTTGGTGTGGGAGAGAGAGAAGTGGTTGTGATTGAAGTTAGTGCTGGATTTGGTAGGTACTTCTCTTACCCTACTTTCTATCTTCCACTTTTCACTAATATTCATTCCTTCTTTTTTAAATGAGCCCACCTCTAAATTACTCCCTCCGTCCCAAATTATAAGTCCATTTTTACTTTGCACAAAGTTTAATAAATTCCTACTAACTAATTTATTCACCAATCAAATATCTTCTCTCTCCACTAAAGTGTCATTTGATTGGTTGAAATATGAAAATGGACAAGTATTTTGGGACAACCAAAAACAAGAAAATGGACTTATAAATTGGAACGGAGGGAGTAATATCATTTCATCTTACAAATCTTTCTACACATAATAATGTTATATAATTTTCTTTTTATTTATTCTCTCTCCGCATCTAAACCATCATTTCTGACATTTTTCAAGATCCTGTGAGTAGAATGTTTTGTACTAAAAAATTGTAGAAGGTTTTAACATTTTTGTTTTTTTATTACTTTTCACCTTTTAGACCACCTGGGGTGGGACGATCTGGTCGTTCGGACCGATGACACGTCCTCCCTTATTACGCGCGACTTTGGAGACGTGTAAAAAAGAAAAGACTCGATTAAAAATTTATTTTGTTGTGATATTTTTAATTTTATTTGAATTATTAACGTAATATTGTTCAATTATTAATGAAATTTTAATTTTAATGTTTAAAACTTGAGAATGACTAAAAAACNCGTTCATGTGGCAAGTGTGACCACAATCATGTGTGCTCTTTATTACACTTAGTCTTAGGCACGGGTGATTTGTCTAATAAGTGCCCTCGCATGTGCCTAAGAAGAAGGGTATGCACGTGCATACCCTTAAAAGCTCATTTATAGTGTAAAAAGGATAATTTTTTTATTAAAAAATCCGATAGTTTAATACAAGGTGCATACGCTCTTTAAAATTTGGTGCACATCCTACTTAAAATTTGATGCATACTCTGCTTAAAAATTGATGAACAAACAAATTTTTGGGGAAATAACGATTTTATTAAATTCTAAATCACATTTAAATAAGGTAATTATAATTTCAATTAATGCGTATAAATGTATCTTTCATCTTTATTTAAAAGAAAAAAAAAAGTTTGAGTTCAATATAGAATCTTTAATGAGTATCTCGAGAGCACCTCTTAGACAATGCCTTTAGCTACATATTGTATTGTTAAGATATGAAATAATAAATTTTATGTTTCTTAATTATCAGCAATACATGTGAATTGGTAATAAATAGTGATGTCGTTATTAAAATGCAATAACTTTTAGGTTTGAGTCGTGCTTGGCGGAGACAAACTTGAACTAGCAACGTCTTTATTAGATAGAGATAGTTTGCGGTGAACTCAAGCTTTGTAATTTTTCAACAGAAAAGTTAAAAATCATAGTTAAATGGTAGCTTACTTTTTTCTTTCTCTATTGACTGTGCATAAGCACACTGATCAATGTTCGATCTAATGAAAATTCACTTGACTGGAATCACCTCCACATTCAGCTTAGCGCAAAATCAGTTTTTTAATCTATCAACAAATTGTCGTAATCATGATCAGCAAATCCAAACCATACCAACACCACCAAAACACTCAAAGCACATTTTTGCTTCACCACTCGGTCGTGGCCACCACCGATTGAAACAAAAAACTAATCGCCATGTGTGATCATGATAGTGGTGTAATAATGCACCATCACCATGTGTGGTGATGGTGGTGTACAACGCGTTAGAACGCACTCTATTACGCCCAATATTAGAACAACAACCGATGTTTGCATCCATTAAATGGTTGATGCATAATCAAAAATTGGATGTATCAAAGGATATTGATAAAGGCACAATCGTGATATAATGATAGAAAGTATCGTTTCACATAGGAATTAGAGACTATATAAGGGCACCACAATGAGAGTTTCAAAAAAAGTTTCAAAACACATGAAAAAGCTTTATATTTTGTTTTATGTCTATATTGGATGAAAATGTCTAAATTTAGACTTTATCATAATATAATGCATGTGTAATTGTTGAACATTTTTAAAAACTTAAAAAAGTTTATATATAGTGCAAAATGGTATATAAAATCAAAAGCTTTAAAAATAGATTATTTGATAAATTTATAAACTTTTTCAAAGCTTCACAATTATGGATACTACCCCAACCCTTGTACTGTTCACCTCTCACCTCAGCAGCACATCAGCTTTCTGCTCTCATTCATCACCATCTCACTTTTCACTCTCAATTATCTCACACCACTTCACCTTTTAACACATTTTTTATTTATTAAAATACCTGATTAAATATCCCCTACACACTCAAAAACTAAAAAACAAATAATAAAATGCCACTATGCACGCAACCCAAAAGTGAAACATTCACCTTTGGCCGCACTTTTTCGTCCTTGCCAAACCCTCACCTCACTCTCCAATGGCGCTTGCCGCGTACTCCCCTTGCCGATTCCTCACTAAGGTCACGTTGGGGGTAGCCTAAGGTTTTGTGCTACAAAATCACAACCTTTCTAAAATTGATTGATAATGACATATATAAGGTCAGATTAATTTGAGTAATTCACTTTAATTATAAACCATTGAGTTTGTTACTTTTTGCTAAAAAGCTAACATCACATATGAACACACAAATATTTGATCCACATGATTCATTTTTATTTATATTGTCATTTTTGTGTGAAATCACTTACTCTATTTTTGTATGCATTGTCTATCTAAAGTTATCGACTGAATTATTATAAAATAAATAAATAAATAAATATAAAAACGTAGTTCGTATGAGGAGTATGGGTTGGTTATGGGTTATACCCTATAATGTACCTACTCATCCTACTTCTTGTCCTTCGTATAATGTACCAACTCATCCTACTTGTCCTTCGTTTGTTTTTCTAGCTTTTAATAATAGGGACAACCAAAATCTTTTAACTAATCGAAGTTAAACAGTTAAACATACACGAGTAATTTGTTATAAACTTATATTATCATATAGAAACTCGGTGAATCCACATTGATCCCAAATAATATGTCATTATATATTCATATTCCATCAAGCACATAATGAGATCAACGTCGTAGATTTATAAATCTAAACGGAAACCATACATGTTAAACATAGAAATAATTAAGAAACCTAAAAGACAATTTTACTAACTTCCGATATAAAAATGTAAAGTGGGTGTGTGGCACCATCACTAGATGTCTCATTCTCATCCCACGACATGCACACACAAGGGAAATGTTCTTATCCATATTAGAACTGGCTCGATCGATTAATCTATTCAATCTCGTGGTTTTAGCATTGCGATAAATAAATACTAATGATAAATAAATACTAATACGATATATAATTTGAGCTTTTGTGTGTGTAGATAATGGATGTGAAAGTCGTTCAAATATTCATTTTTTCTCATTTAGGACGCCAAATTATTAAGACTAACTTACTGGTCATTCAACTTTGTATTTTTTTTTTCATTTATACTAATTATTGAAATTTTTTGTTGCAAATTATAAAATAATAAGAATAAAGCTAACGTTAACATATCTAAGCAATAAAAGTACTAATTGAAATGTAAAATACCATTTTATCTTTCGTTTTAGTACGTTCTTATTTTACCAAAATAAATCTAGAAGGGTATAAGTGACATTCCACGATCAAAGTCATACTGATATTGTTTTAATACGTTAAGATTACATGTATTCTTAAATTCATAAATTAACCGAAGTTTGTATAAACTGGAACAAATATATATCTGGTGGCTTATAAGTTAGTTTTAAAAGATAGACGACCTTATTGAAAAAAGTCATGTATTTTGGTAGCCTCTGGATACATTATGCCTTGTTTTTTAACGACAATTTTTTTCATATCTTGTATCATTATCTTACAAATAACAAACGGCTTATGTCCTAATGATACATTTACTTGTGTGAGAAGCTCCTCAACTAAAATAGTTGTAGTTCAAGTCTTGCTTAAGACATATTAAATAATTTGTGATTTATATATAGTGAAATTGTAGTTGCCAATTTAAAAAATAACAAACAATAATAAAATTATTTCACAAATGATGTATATATCACCTCCTTTAAAAAAAATACATCAAATTTAGTACTATTTTTGCCATTTAGTTTGTTTTGTTCTAGAAGGTCTCAACCACTCCACTATACAAAAATATACTACCTCATAGTTTAGTCAAATTATGGATGTTGTAACCTATGAAAAATGAGAATGTCTAACCAATGCCCTAAGGGCATTGGCTAAGACTTGTCATTTTGTGACTTTTTATGCGGGTCCATGTTATTTTTTTAATAAAAATTATTATTTATGTGTCTTTTTTATGCTTTTGAGTGGGGTTCTTGCACAAAAAGACAAGTCTTATCCAATGCCCTTAAGGCATTGGTTAAACATTCCCATGAAAAATAATACTACTCCGTATTTTTTAGTCAAATTATGGATGTTGTAACCTATGAAAAATAATACTACTCCGTATTACACACTTTTTTATTTATCTTCTCTTAACAATTCATGATAAACTACATATTCAACTCTGGATTTAGAATAATCAAATGTCTATATGCACATGCAGTATTTAGGTATGAGACATGTGGTAAGTGACAATTGAAATTATTAGTAAATTATATCTGTAACCGTATGCGAAGGTATGCAATGTGTGCAATTTATAAAAACTTTAGATTGTAGAAGAAATTTTTAAATAATTTACACCTTCCTATAATACTAACTACAACTTTTATGTTAAGCCTCGCTTTTGTACTTAGGCTATGTTTGGCGCAAAGCTGTTTGGAGCGATGAGCGGTGAACAATGAGCTTTTAGATTTTTAATGTTCGTTTGGCATGAGAGCTGTGAGCTTTGCTATTTTTTTAAAAAGCTCATTTTTCCAATGCTTCTTTATGAAGCTGTGAGCGGTGAGCAGTGAGCTGTGGCTACTGCTCACAGCTCACAGCTACTGCTCACTGCTCACAGCTAAAAGAATTATGAACAAGATCTACGCAAACCTGCGGACGACACGGATTATGCTAAATAGAAAATCTTATAAAGATTATAAACTTTTAAAGGTACCCAACTACCCATAATGTGAATTTTTCATTGGAAATTAAAACATCTATTGACTTAATTTTATGTTTGTTCAAGTAACGACTTACACAAGCAACTTAATATGCTTTACCAAATATTATTAGTCCATAAGATATTCCAAAAACATCACTACTACAATAAAGAACCGAATAGACTATGTTGGGAACCATTAACATGTTAATTACGGAGTACATCATGCAATTTTGTAGTATTTGGCAATGTCTCTTGTCATTTGATGTTCTATTTAAAAGACGTTGATTGCTTGCTGCAAAATGACACATGTTAATTTCCAAGTGAACAATACTATTTTAACTATTTTATATTTTATTAAAAAAAACTATTTTAACTATTTTATATTTTATAAAATAAATTATCTGATTAAAAAAATTAACCTGATTGATGTGGATCATTATTCGGTTTAAATATTTAGTGTCGAGACACGAATTTATAATTTATTACATGAAACTTGTTTTTATTGCAGCATAATTTTTCAAACACAATAATTAATGCAAAAACAATAGGCAAAATTACTTAAAACATGAGACGGGAAACGTGGTTTATGTTTAATCAATACAAGGAATATCGAAAAAGTTGTTGCATAGTCAATTAGACACCACTTTTAATAAAAGTTTGTCGAGTGATTCAACCGCATGTTACCACCAAATAACTTGTTATGATTATATTAATACGGAGTAGTACTTAATAGAAAGTGATACTGTTGGAGCTAGCTTTAGCTTATACTTATTTTTGTGTTTCACACGGGTGATCAAAAGTGAACTTATTTGATTAAATCATTTTGTATTTTAACTTTTAAAAGTTAAACAGTTTAATGTTTAGATAGAATTGTAAATTAGAGTAAAATATAATTGATTTATTGATTATTCTGATTTTAGTGTGATAGTAAATTAATAAGTGGACCATAATTTTTACTAAAATAAAATGCTTTGTTAATTTGAAAACATCTTAATCCATTAAATAGTTTTTTGTGTGCATAATACCTTTTTGCGAAATCTAAAGGTCAGAAGCTAGTGACAGTAACATCATAGGCAACCTTCTAGTGTATCAATACTTGTATTTCATTACGAAAAGAGAAATGATACATAGACCTAAAACTAGACCTAAAAGTGGACCTAAACATATGTGGCATGATCCTGATGGGTTGTAAAATAAGTGGGTCCCTGTCTGCAGCCATCAGGATGATGCCACGTGTTTTTAGGTCTATTTTTAGGTCCATGTATCATTTCTCTTACGAAAATTAAAAATATAATCTATAGTTAAAAAATGAAAGAGTAAACTACAAAAATCGTCTTCAGGGTTTGGCCAAATTATAGGTTTAATCCTTGACCTTTCAAAATTGCAGCAATTGTCATGCATATTCAGTCCTTGGCCAAAGTTAAATGATTAAAACACCCTTCATCTTTGACAAAGGGTTGAAGACGAGGGCATTCTGCTCATTTAATTTTGCCAACAAAGAGTTCTTTACAGGGATGATCGCTACATTTTCAAAGTGTCAAGGACTTAACTTGTAATTTGACTAAAAAATAGGGATGATTTTTGCAATTTAGTCAAAATGAAAATAAAAGTAGTGGTATGCAATATTTTAGTCGAGAAACATTATCACCTTTCTTTTAAGTAGATTCCCCTTCTAGAACCAATCACCATTCACCAACCACCTACTTACCCAGTTACCCTATAGTGACTACACCATTTTCTTTTATATTTTCTTTTTCTTTGAATAACATTGTTTCTCCTATGTGATACCAACTTACCACGATACCACTTCTTTGTAAATGCTAGAGGTCAAGTCAGATTTTTGACAAAAAGTTTATCTTAGGTTGTTGGCAGTGGTTGCCTGAAGGCACGGGACGGGATCCATCCCGTGTGGGAACACCGTCGGTCATACGGTACCGCACGGGATCCTTCCCACACGGGAAAGTTTCACGCACGGAAAGGGGAGAAATTTGCGACCGCTGTGCATTTTTTTTGAACGTTGGAAAGGTACAAACGGGTGGATTTTTTTAAGGAGTATATATATTGGACAATGAACATCATAGACAATAAAAAATAATAATAAAAAAAACCATACCGAGTAAAAAAAACATTACCGATCAANTGGTATAACGATAGTAGTCTCGAGGTTTTTATTAACGCGATTGAGGAAGATGATACGGCAAGGTCGACACGAAAATCAGTAAAACGCAATCGGATCAAAGCTGCAGAAAGATTGCATCGTAATTATTTTTGTGAAGATCCGAAATACGACATGAGGAAACACATTTTCGTCTCCGATTTAATCTTATGGAGCATATTCACGCTCAACACTTACCATATATCGAGGTGGACGATGAAGACGATGAAATTTAGTTTTTTAGTATTATGAAATTTAGTATTTTAGTATTATTATGTAATGTTATTTTATGTTTTTTAGTAATATTATTTAATGTTTTATTTTTTATTTTTTTTTTAATAAAAAAATTTAATGGATTTTTTTTTAAACTTTAATGGAATTAAAACAAATGAAGTGAGTGAAGGGATGTAGTGAGTGATCGGATGCCAACAAAAATATGGGTGAGTGATGGAAAAGTGGGTGAATGATGTGGCATAAGGGGAGTTGGGAGTGAGTGATGGGATTTTGGGTGAGTGATGGGTTGCCAACACACTTAGTTTGAGTGATATATTTTCTTTTGTTTAATTACTAGCTATTATATGTATAAGTATATGTTGCCTTTCATACACGAAAAATGAGGGGTGCTTGGTTGGGGGTTTAAGAGGGTGGGGAATGGAAAAGGAAATGTATGCTGCTATGAATGACAATGGGTATGAGTTTGATAGTAGTGGTAGGTCCCTCACCTATGAAAGATTCATACCTAACTCTTTTGATGTATATGGAGTATGGATTATATCTATCAATCATTACCATAGTGGTGGACCCCCTCATCTTAAACAAACACCTTTAATCACTTTCATAGTCATAGTATCATTCCCATAGTGGGATACCAAACGCACCCTAAAGGTGCTTGTTGGGAGAGGTGAGGAATGTAATCAATACCCACTTTTGAGTAATCAACCATTACCCAACAATTTGAGGACTAAGGTAATCAATACCTTAGGATGCGTTTGGTACGCCGCCATCAATCACAATGGGAATGATTTTGATAGTAGTGGTGGGCCCGTCGGTATGAAAGATCCATACCTTACCCTTTAGAGGTATATGGAGTATAGACCATTTCCATCATTCATTACCATAGTTGTGGGCACCATCATCCTAAACAAACACATTTAATCACTTTCACAGTCATAGTGTCATTCCCATAGTCGGATACCAAACGCACCCTTAGTATTCTCATTATCTTTCCCTTTTCCATTGCTTCACTTCAACCAAGCAACCCCTGAATACCTTTGGGATTGTTGCTCTGAAGGTTCCTCTCATATACTGTACCTGTTATAAACATATGTGAAGAAATTAGATGGTAAATACCTAAATCACTAATTAATATTTTATATAGATATTGTTGTACGTAAAATCTCATGTATTTAATTAGATATAAATTGATAGTGTATCAATATTAATGGTTCAGGGCCATTAATTATACACTCGGATCAAGCCCATCACCAAGGCTCAATCAACACTTGATAAAGGCCCGGTTTAAATTTCAGGCCACGTAGGGCCTGGAAAGACCTCTTAGGCCTGGGGACTGAATACAGCTCCCCAACTGTCACTAGATGTTAAGATGTACCATCTAACATCACACAGTAGGGACACACGACAAGCACCACTATGAGCTAAAGGACGAATGAGATCTGTCCTCATTGTCTGCTCTCGGATGATTGACACTTGGTACCTTGGTAGCCGTCGATCACTCCCGAAGGGTTTATCTCTAAACCTTACAAGCCTCTCTATAGAATGAGCGCAACACACAACACCACATAAGTTTTACACTCTTGAACAAATACTGCCTCACAACAGTGCATTATGATCTTGTTTAAGTGTTATTCGGGCTTCTTGATCTGTATCAATCTCATCGGGTCCTTACCGTTCAACACGAAAAACCAAACAACAAAACTGTGAAAACGTAGAGGGGGGTGAATACGTTTCCGTTTAAAAAACTTTACTACTTGTTGTATCAAATGTCCATTTTAGCTTGTTGTAATATGAAAGACGTTTCTTGTTGTTTATGACCAACATAACTTAAGACATGTTATCACACAAGTACAATCAACAAGTCACAACACACACAATCACATAATGCAAACATCGAAGCAAAGCAATAAGTAAAAGGAAAGTGCAAACCATTCACGACACGAGTATTTATCGTGGTTCGGCTACAAGGACTCTTTTCCTTGCCCTACGTCTACGCCCCGAGTACCCAACTCGAGAGTTACTTCACTAGATCAACAAATATTGTACAATTTTACAACCATATGACGGGTAGTCATATAATCATGTGACGGGTAGTCATACACTTATACTTATGGTTATCGTACAACATTCATTTTCATAAACCTATGATTTCTCACCAACATTATTGTTGACCGTTTTAGCAATGTATTTTCAGGTTACTAAGATAACAACATGTGACTTGCATATGGACCATCATGGAGTCGAAGAGTCGACGCGTCTTACCTTTCATTTTATGCACTTATGTAACGTTTGATCAAGTTGAACTATTTTTCATGAACTTGTAACACCATTATGGGACCTATTTTGTAAACTCTGAATATTTTAATGATCAAACGATGTATTTTCAAAACGACACTTTAGGTCGTTCAATATAACCTTGTATGAGATGCCCTGTTCGTTACACCCAGGTATTCCATTCCGCTGCCATATAACAGGTAAATTCAGGGTGTGACATACCATGATGCAATACATGATGCAATATGACAAGACTAGACATATACTTGAAACTAAATGTTGACAAGACAAGACATATACTTGTAATTAAAACAAAGTGTTTGACAAGACAAGACATACATGTTTCCTAGTCAACCTACAATGTCACATCAAGTAAGTACTAGTTAACTGTAACACCCCCAAAAATCGTACAGCGGAAGACTTACAAGCTTTTGTGGTGTTACGGGGATTGGTACCATCACATGTATAGATAACAAGATCATAGATAAAATATAAACGTAAACTAAGT
>LBNU01039217.1:50088-68719 GCA_014162995.1 Artemisia annua
AGAGATAAAAAAAGATAGATGTAGGAGTTAGTTTAAAAAGGTAGGACAAAAAGTAACGATAGTGTATTTTAAAAGGATAAAAAAAATAGCAAGATCATGTTTTGTAGAAAAAAATAAAAAAAAATGTGTTTCTATGGAAAAAAAATAAACAATTAATCTATCTGAGATGAAAAAATGATGATCCATGACATAAAAGTATAATGGATGTAAAATGACTAATCTACATGAACTTCTTGAATAAGAAGTCTTCAATCATAGAGGATGTCAAGTGCCCTTGAATCTTCATATGTTGGAATGCTTTCATGAATGATTATTTCAAGATCTTTTAACCTTCTTGGTGGATCATGAAGTATGATATGCTTACAACAAAGATGAATGTTAGAAGCATTATGATCATTATAGAAAGGGTGACTAATGGGTGTTTCTACATGGTTTTCTACTACACTATGTGTGTGTGGATTTTCATCAAGTTCATAAGTAAACTATGAACTCCTATTTATAGGCAAACCATGGACAACTACATTCCAAATACCATGATGCAATACATGATGTAATATAACAAGACTAGACATATACTTGAAACTAAATGTTGACAAGACAAGACATATACTTGTAATTAAAACAAAGTGTTTGACAAGACAAGACATACATGTTTCCTAGTCAACCTACAATGTCACATCAAGTAAGTACTAGTTAACATGCATTGAACCAAATATAGAATGCTTCCAAAATATGTAAGAGTATTGCTAGTCAAACACACAAATGTCACATCTAATAAATGATCTTTCGCCAAGGTAATTTCTAAATATAATTTTCTATTTTATGAAAAATACATTTAGACAAATGTATATACTAACTTAAAAAGTTAAGTTACTTGTATATGAAAAATATATTAGCTAGCTATATAATATTTAGTAAGTTACTAAAAATGTTTTATGTACTTATGTTGATATAAGACACATTTTTATATATTGTAAACTTACTAATATTATCTAGACTCCTAATGTGACACTTATTCTATTTAACACCTAAAGTATACTTTGACACCTAAAATACTTAAAGACTCCTAAAGTATTTTAGTCATTCTAAATGGTTGGTCAAGAGGTTTGATCATAATGCTATATAACAAACATGTACGAACCTGTGTTGTAGCATACGATGACTCGAGACGTTGAGAGGTGTTGAATGTTTGTTGAGACAAAGTATGATTACAAGTAACTTGTACATTTTACGTTATGTATCAAGTTATACGTTTGTCATCAATCAAAACAAACGAGACCGTATAGATTAAATATCGTAATATTTGCACTAACAGTCACGACACATATTTGTACTTTACTGAGTTTTCTAGGGAAGAGATCTGAATGTTTTAATTATATGTATACGTATAACAAAATTAGTTTGTTTTTTCTAAAGAGAACTCCAAACCTACAGATATATGACGTAAATTCTTAAACAGTAATTACGTTAACCTTGGTCCAAACATAACTTGAACTCACAAGTCACAACCATACATTCATTATGAATATTACATTGTAATTTGTGAATTTTTAATCAATTAGATAAAATTCTTGAAATTGAAAATAAACTAAATTTCATTACAAGGTACATATTTTGCTAGAGTTTAATATAAACTTCATATTCTGTAAAGACGTAACAAACAAATTATAACCACTATTTTTTTTTATCAATTTTTAAGGCCACTTTTACCTTTTCTAAAGAATATAATATCTTACAAATGATAAATCGTTAAGCGATAAAAAATACACCATCGTAATGAGAATTTTTTTATCATTTACTAGACGATCACTTCGAAATACTTTTGACGAACTCTGTTTACAAGTTTTGTATTAGTGTTAAAATCAACGTTTGAAAAAATCACATGTGATTTGTGTGTTAGGGAATCACGTTTGATTTCATAAATCACAAATGATTTCATGAAATCACATGATTAAAATAACAAATCACATATGATTTTTTCAGACGTTAATTTTAACACTCACAAAAAAGGTCAAAAAAATTTTCATCGAAAGTATATAGAAGTGTCCATCTATAGAAATATGATTTACACGTCGTGATGGTATGATTCTTTTCGCGTAATGATTAATGGTTTATGAAATACTTAATTTAACGAAAATGGATTAAAATGACTTTTATCTTTTAACAAAAGATTAAATGACTATGATTGGTTCGTTGAGTATTTAAATTTCTCTATCTAGATACATTACCTATAATATTAACTAGGCACTCATGACATATTTGGTATAGTGAATTTCAAAGAAAATAAATTAACCTAAAAATAGAAACTTAAAGAATTAAATTGAATGGAGAGGGTCATTGAATTTTATTGGTTGATAACGTCATAGCTTTGATTAAAAATAAAAATAATAATGGTAATCATTACTTTTTCTTGTTGGTTGGGTGGAAAAACAAATAAATGAAATATTATTTTATGATGATGACATAAACCTTTTAATAGATTTTCTTTTTTAAAATTTTTGAGGACTCGACGAGCTTTTATGCTAGCCACACCAGTAAACCCCGTGATTTTATTTTTTCTATCATATCAGCTTTATCTCTACTGCAATCTGCACGCGACCTTTTAGGCACAATAAGGCGAACGACATCATTTTTTTACATATTTTTTAACAACAAAATTAAATTCATTAATAATAAAAAACATTGCGTAATAATTCAAATAAAATTAAAACATTACAATAATGATTAAACACTTAAACTAATAATCTAACTTATAGTAGTCTTTGATTTCTTGTTTCATCTCTGTTAGTTTCTCTTGTTGCTTTGGGGCAAAGTATCGTCGATTCGTGAATTATAAAGAAGATGCCTTTGTCCCCCTCCCCATTTTTTTTCTTGGTTAATTCAAGTGTTTGACGTTGTAGTGCAAGTTCCTCTTTTCAAATCCGCTGCTTCCGGATGCGCCACATCCTGGAGATCCAACTCTCAATTCTTCAACTGTATATAGGAGTCTTGTTGCTCCTTCTTCTTTCCCCGACTTGCCGACTTGATGTTTTTCCATTTACCGGCTACCCATTCAACAATACCTCCTCCTGCAACAGATGAAGATTCAGAACGAGTGGAGGTAGATGCTTTCTTCTTAACTCGGTCACGGCCAATTGGTCGCTCTTCGTGAATCTCTTACTTAGAATTATCCGCTGCACCGTTCAAATCAAAACCAACCTTGCGCTGACCTTGAGGTGGTTTCGGAAGTTTTGGATTTTTTGCTACCTTTTTTTTTCTTGTAAAAACTAGGCATCTCAACTTGTTTCCAAGCAGCATGATCCTTCAAAATGCTCTAACACGGCTCCATTGTAAAAGGATGGTCGTACTGCACTTCATATTCCACTAAGCTTTTTGGTACACAATGAGGTCACTCGACCCACTGTCATTCCTCTGATCGACATTATCGATAATGGCACAAAATAGACCAATTCTAGGACAAACCCTATTTTTGCATTATCTAGTGATGGCATTGTACCCTTTCCTTACACCCGTTTCTTTCTCAAAGTAATCAATAACCTCCCCGCAAAAACCCTTTATTCTTCATAGCGTTTCCTCTCACGCTATTTTCTCACACATTGCACCAAGCTTTGCACAACGCGATCTCTTCGTCCGTTGTCCATGGTTTTGACATTTCCTTGTTATCATTCTTCTTAGCCTTTGAAGCACATTTTGAAACTTTCTTAGCTTTGGCGGGTGCCACCTCTTCAACGGGGATTCGTCTTCAAATGGAGCTGAATCGTGAGCCGAACCATGACCCGACCGTAACCATAGAATAATCTTGACTCGTATAATAATCTTGATTACCGTGACTAAAAGCTAGACCAAAACCTTGACCCGAACCTTGACCTGCATAAAAATCTTGACTATCAAATAAGTTCTCCAAATCCATATCAAGATTAATACATTTAAGGGGAGAATACACTTGATTTGATTGGGGAAATGCCGAAAATAAATCCATAGTAGGATGATACATTGAATTTGATGATCATTGGGATGGACAATTGCATACACCATGATATAGTTGTGAACAACCATGTTTCAAGCAAACTTACTAAAACCATAAAGTGGATGTGAATGCGTTGTTTTCGATGGTGATTCAGAATTTTTAAGAAACGGTGATGCAATACATTTGAAGAACGCATTACAAACTGTGTAAGGTTTATTGGTTTTGAAATTCAAAAGAATGAATTCGTAAAAACACAAAGACAACGAAACCTAGGAAATAAACCTATAATGGATAACCAATACCAAACGCTATCGAAATTGCCTATTTACAAAGCAATAAGCACATAAGCGATTTAGGGGTGTTACTTTTATGCATTTTTATTATTTTTTTTAAATAAGCATTTTCGATAGCGTTTTCTTGCAAAATAATAGATTCAAAAAAACATTCGATCACTTTATATGTCTCGAGGTTGGTGAGGTATACCACTTGTATGTTGTTCCACCATTTATTGTGTGTTTCCTTGTTTACTGTTCTCTATTCTTAATGACATTTTAGTGACCCGTACTTAAGCAAATATCGCGGCTAAATTATATATACCAACACCCGGCTCTTTACAATAAAGAATAAAATAATAGTACCTTAGTTTTTACTCAACATGATCTATATTTCCAACTCAGTTGCTTCTAAATGAATCATCTTTTTGTCACCAATTAAATCTTACATTTTTTTTTATCAAATAATCAAATAGTTTCATCTTTTTTTCACAAATCATCAAAAACCCACAAATCATATCAATAATCAAACACATAACAAAAGTCTAAAAACACCAATATTCCACAAACCCGTCAAAATCCTCTCCTTTACCCACACGTATATAACTAAAAACCTGCAAAAGCAAAATACGAAAACTCAATCTGAAAACAATAACCTTATCGCTAAAGAAAACCATGAAATAACCAGAATACATACCTTTTTTATTTTCCCGGTAATCAAAAGCAACTGATGTTCTTTATTGGTTTTGTAGTTGTCTTCTAGTACCCCGACAATCTCCTGAATCAGGACCACCATGACCCTTATCCTACCACCATAACCTCCACCCATTACTGACGGTCACTGTTGCTGCCAAATTTGTGAGCCGTAGAATGTTATGGAAGGTGGTGGAATGTTTAGTATATAAAAAATCCGCTCAAGACGGATCAATTGACGCGGGTGAAAATTGGCAAAAAAAAGGCGGGAAAAGCCCAAATGATACGACGTCGCATCAAACATAATGTAGTATATAGAGTAATACTCACTCCGTCCCTAAATAAATGTCAACTTTGAATTTTAGCAGTCTTTGTTGTATAACTTTAGCCTTAAATATTTTCATTTGTTTTATATAATACTTGATGCAAAATATATGAATATATTGGGTTTTAAATGTATTTTTATTGGTATAATTTTCATCAATTATTATATAAGATAAAAAATAATTATTTAAGGTCAAAGTTAAACAAAAAAGATTGCAAAAAGTTAAAGTGGACATTTATGTAAGGACAATAGGAGTAATAGATAACAAAATAATTGAATTATGATGGAAACTGGATATCGAAACATCCAAAAATGACCAAAGAGCAAATGTTCGAATGAAAATCATATACGTTGCACAACATTTAAGATCCGATCACAGTACAAAACACATGTCTAGTATAGAAGAGTATGATGGGTATTTAATGATGTAAATTTGAGTTCTAGTTACATCAATAGTAAAATGGATTTATATATGTGAAATTTGATGTTTGAATTGGAGATACATGACATTAGGCTGGGCACAATGGTGACCCATATTGCATCATCTTTCCGGCTGCAACCTCAGCATTCTCTCTCCTCAACCCATATTCATCTTTCTCTCCACAGTGGTGACCCATTTTCTTTTCTTTTCTTTTTTTCTTTTTTTTAATAAACCCATTCTCTCTTCACACGTATGCATGCAAGGATCAAAATAATCCATGCAACGTACCATATTAAACACACGTGTTGCATGGAAAACAAATATTGTAACTTACTTCCAATAGTATTTTGTCTTCCAAAACTGCAAAAGGCAGGTGGAGTTACAAGCCAAACCACAAGGTACGCAACTTGCAACTCACTTCCAACTTTATCTTCCCAAACTTAAAAGCCAAACCATGGTGTGACATTTCGTAATTTCAAGGTCAATATCTAATTCATATTCTATTTCTATTTCCACTTGAGTAAAAATTTCATTTTTTACTTTTCACCTGATTTAGCGATTTTCGCGTTTCTAGCTATTCAAGGGCCGTGTTAGGATTCCTATCCGTTTTCAGGTCATACGTGATTTAGTATTCCATCATATACTCTTATGATGCAAAAACTTCCATATTTCACATTTTCTATTTCGTTTCACGATTTTGTCAAATTTCGGAAAGAACTCGTGTTTTGAGTCTGCGTTTTGATTTTTAGCTTCGTTCTAACACTCCGAAAAACCCAAGTCTCCCATGAAATATTAAAATTAGCCATTTTAACACTTCATAACAATTTTATCATATTTTTATAACACTTTTCTAAAATTCACGCTTACATGTCACCCGGTACTACGTAATTTGCGTATTTAAGACCGTACACTTGATTTAAATCCCACAAACACACTAATACACCAAATATTAATCCAATATTAATAAAATCTGATCTCTATCCTTGTTTTTCAAGCCTTGGTCATTCACCATTCTTCACCTTTCCAAATTACCACTTAAAACCCATATATACTACTTATTACCTTACATAATCAACTCCAACACTTTAATAAACTTATACATACATTATATAAAACATTTTTGACAAAAAAATCAAATAATACCTCCCTCCTTTACCCCTAAAACCGGCCATACCCTCACCTCCCCCACCAAACATCATTATTTTCCCACTTCTCAAAAACACACTCTCCAAAACACTCAACCACCTCTCTTTACTCTATTTCCCTCTCCTCCCTTGTGCTTGCTGCCACGAAGCACCATCACCACACCCTCATCTCAGCCATTTTTCATCACCAAAATAATTTCCACAACATCCTCTTGAAGGTGCTTACAAAAAATGGCACTTTGAATCGAAGATTTGAAGAGGTTCTTGGTGTTTTATTGAAGTTTTCTTGAAGTCTTACTCAAGATTAATTTAGAGCCATCTCCACAGCCCTCAAGCTCTATTTGAAGAGTAGAAGAGAAGGTCCAAGCTTGTGGTGGTGTCTTTTGGGTCGTTTCAATCCAAACCTTAGTAAAGGTTTTATTGATTTTCACTTCTAGTAAGTAGATCTCATCATTCTCTTTGATCTTTGGTCACATGCAAGTGGGTTTTATTTTTCAATGAAATATTGGTTTCACTTCTGTAAATTAACTTTCTATTGAATGTACATATGATACTTGATTCATTAGGGGTATTGGTTAAAGATTATTGTGATTGGGATAAGTTAGGGTTAGATTAGATTGGATTTGTGATGCAGAAAATTTTAGGACTATTGATACAGTGGGTTATAAGATTTGTAATAAATATAAAGACCTAGGTATATGTCTCAGGGTCATTTGTCAAAAAAGCTCACCATTAGAAGTGTTAGAATGATTAAAATGTGACTTTTATGGTAAAAATGGTCAGATTCTGTATACTGTTGGTAAACGGGGGTTAAGTCAAGTTTTATTCCATAACTTTTTGAAAACCAAATATGCTACCTGTACTAGGCAAATAGAGCTATCACCTCCAATTGGCCTCACCTTTATAGGACCTATAGATTTCAAATGGCGGCCGATACGGTAAGCCATTAAATTCAGTCACACTTTTCTTTAGGACGGGTCTGTAAAGAAAATTTATAAAAAGTAGTTAGACCTGCAAAATTTTGAGTAAACTTACTTTTACAGTATACTAGGGACTTGAAGGAAACTAGGGATATAAAGAACTTAAATTTTGGACTTACGCTTTGCAAGTAGTGATTTTTGGAAGTCGGGGAAAGTTTTCAGCCATTAATAAAACTAAGGAAATGTGATAGGTAAACAACTCGGGAACTTACTATTTTTGGAAACCATGACCATATGACTTGGGAAAACCCTTAGTACAATGTCTTGGTTGTATGAATCAAGTATAATAATGTGCATTCAATCTCTTATTCAATTAACATTCACTTAGACGCGTTTCTTGTTATAGGTCCTTTCTAATTTCGCTTCGGTTCTTCGGTTGTCTTTATTCGTGCTCTTTCACTCCACTACTTAAGGTGAGTTTATAGCCTCGCCTTTACTCATTTAAATGTTTTATAAACCTCGCGAGGGAGATACATGCTAGTTTTACAAACTGAATACAAGTAGTTTTTGGTATGCTTGACCCGATTACATGATTATAGACATAGAGTATTTCTTGCCAATTAAGTCCCCATCATGAACCGTTAATTTTGTGTGAACGCTAGTATTATGAATATGCATATTGGGCATTGACCAGCCTGGCCGAATGAGTAGGGCTCATCTTTCAACGGTCACATAATATTGAGAGATATGTGGTAAATGGCAAATATTACCTTACCGGGGCAATTATTAAATCTAGGTCAAGGTTCGGTGTCATGAGCTCTATGCTATAATCTGATAACCCAACAAGTAGTGTACATGCTTGTCGCCCGATGAACAATAATTGTATTCAACCAATTACTTATTAAACTCTATGAATTCACTTAACTTTATGTTGACTTTTTAGCATGTTTTATCTCCGGTTCGTAAGTGGCTTGTGCTTGGATGGGCGGCGCAAAGAAATGGATATCTACTTGATGGCTCATGTTTAATAAACTTTTCATTCAATAATGACTTAAACTTTTAAATCTATGTATTTCTAAACTTATGTTAAACTTTTGGGACTTTTTGCTTGACTCTGAAAAATATGAAATGTGAACTTTTATTAAAAACGTCTCTATTTTGAGTTCGTTTACTATACTTGTACTATGTGACTGATAAATAGCACCCCATGTTGTATTTCGCTGCGTTTCTAAAATGGGGGTGTTATACATGGCCACCTGCAAAAACTCAGTTCCAACTTTATCTTCACTGGGCAAATGTTTGTTTGAAAGTTCTCCTTTTTTGCTTTAATATGGCCAAACGATAATATACAAATGGTTGTATTTTTTTGGAACATTTTTGTAGTTTTACAATCGGTTGTTTGGCCAACCAATACTCACTTTCCTTCGTCCTCAACCAATACTCGACCAAAAGCTCACAGTGGACACAACCAATTGAAATCGGTCATGATGCTCGCTCAAGCGATTTCTTCCGGCCCACTGTGGGCAGCCTTATAATTTTTTGTTGGGTGAATATGACAATTCTAAGTTTAAATCGGATATATATGGAATTAACCCAAAAACTAATTACATCATTTGTCCTAAAACATAAGTCCATTTTAATTTTTTCAAAGTCTTTTTATTCCAAAATTATTTCTTTTCGTGTTATATAATATTTGATGCAAAATATATAAATAGCCTTGTGTTTTAAATGCATTTTCATCGGTATACTTTTCATCAATTATTATATAACACAAAACAATATAATTAAGGTCAAAGTAGGAAAGAAAAAACTTTATAAATGAACTTACGTTTTGAGACGAAGGGAGTATTATTTATCTAAAACCAAATTTACCAAACAACGTAATCTTAAAACACCGTCTTTACATATAACCCTCGGGGGCGTTTGGTTGGGAAATGTAAATTCTAGAAAGTTTAAATTCTCGAGAATTTAAATTCCAAAATTTAATACGTTCGCATGTTTGGTTGACAGAAATTTATAAATATTTTTTATTTTGTTAATATAAATCAAATATTCTATTTAAAACTTTATAAAAAAAATTATAAATTTTTTTTATAAAAAACTTTAAAAAAATTATAAAAAAAGTTTATTAAAAAAGTTTATAAAAATTTATAAAAATAAGTTTAAAAAAATTTATAAAAAACTTATAAAAAAATTTATAAAAAAGTTTATAAAAAAAAGTTTATAAAAAAAAATTAAAAATGTTTATAAAAAAAATTTCATAAATATTCTATTTAAAAGTTTATAAAAAAATAATAAGAAAAAAAGTTTATAAAATATATTTCCAAGTAAATTAAAATTCTTCACTTTTTGGAGACATTTTAATTCTCTCCATTTTCGCATGTTTGGTTGACAGAAATTTATAAATATTTTTTATTTTGTTAATATAAATCAAATATTCTATTTAAAAGTTTATAAAAAATTATAAAAAAATTATAAAAAAAGTTTATAAAAAATTTATAAAAAAATTATAAAAATAAGTTTAAAAAAAATTTAAAAAAAAGTTTATAAAAAATTTATAAAAAAAAAAAAAAAAAAAAAAAAGTTTATAAAAATTTTTTTTAAAAATGTTTATAAATTTTTTTTCATAAATATTATATTTAAAAATTTATAAAAAAAACAATAAGAAAAAAAGTTTATAAGAAAAATTTCCAAGTAAATTAAAATTCTTCACTTTTTTGAGATATTTTAATTCTCTCCATTTTGGCAATTCGTGAAATTGTAAATTACTTCATTTGAGTTACCAAACAGGATATTTGAATGGAATTAAAATGTAAATGCCTCCAATATTCCGTATCCAAACGCCCCCTCAAACTTAGTAGAATATGAAAATTACTAAATTAGTGTCGTTGCTGGGGTTTTTTACTCGCATATTTCGAATCACTCCACCTACGTTTTATCTTCGGCAATTGCCACTGTGTTGCTGCTCTATCGAACATCTTTTCGGGAAAGTTATGATAGCAGCGGATGACTGCTTTAAAATCAGATTAGCAATGACTTTCACGAAGCAACTGATGTTAATATCCGCACTGTTGGTTTCAGAGAAGGATGACCTCAAAACCAATAACAAGATGATAAACAGAACAAAGTAATTTTCATACATGATTCTTACTGATGGAAGTCAAAAGTTTTACAAATGTAATATGAAATCATAACATGAACCTTAGTCACCATAAGATTTTGAAACCAACAACACTGTTACTCTATCCATAAAAATAAAACCTAGAGAGAAAATCAACAAAAACTTTAAAATACAAAACAGGAGTCCTACTTGTTTTTTCCTTTTCCCTAAAAGGTTAGTTTATATATTTTTTCATGTAAAACATATAAACATTTACCGAAGTTAGAAGACAACGTAATTCGTCTTCATACTTTGTGCATCACCCCTTCCTTACTCAAACGTATAAGAGGCGGAAACTGTGCATCATCGCCAAGTCTCACCGGCTCCTCCTGGACTCTGAAAATGTAAAAACGCAAAAGCAAGAATTATCACGTGAACCAGATGTACCCTACAAGAGAGAGAGAGAGAGAGAGAGAGAGACGAGAGAGAGAGAGAGAGAGCGAGAGAGGAGAGGAAGGAGAGAGAGAGACGAGAGAGAGAGAGAGAGACGGGACAGAGAGAAGAGAGAGAGAGAGAACGAGGAGAGAGTAGAGAGAAGAGAGAGAGAGAGGAGACAGAGAGAGAGGAGCAGAGGAGAGAGAGAGAGAGAGAGAGACGAGAGAGAGAGAGAGAGAGAGAGAGAGAGAGAGAGACGAGAGAAGAGAGAGAGAGAGAGAGCAGAGAGAGAGAGAGAGAAGGGAGAAGAGAGAGAGAGAGGAGAGAGAGAGAGAAGAGAGGAGAAGAGAGGAGAGAGAGAGAGAGATGAGGAGAGAGAGAGAGAGAGGAAGAGAGACGAGAGAGAGAGAGCGAGAGAGACGACGATACGAGAGAGAGAGAAGAGAGCACGAGAGAGAGAGAGAGAGAGAGAGAGAGAGAGAGAGAGAGAGAAGAGAGAGAGAGAGAGCAGAGACGAGACTGAGAGAGAGGAGAGAGGAGAGAGCGACGAGAGAGAGAGAGAGAGAGAGAGAGAGAGAGAGAGAGAGAGAGAAGAGAGAGAGAGAGAGAGAGAAAAGAGAGAGAGAGAGAGAGAGAGAGAGAGAGAGAGAGAGAGACGAGAGAGAGAGAGAGGAAAGAGAGAGAGAGAGAGAGAGAGAGAGAGAGAGATTCATTGAACTTACTTTTTAGATCTTGCAGTCGCAATAGGACCAAAAGATCCAAACACCGGTACTCGGACGTGAGTAGGACATGTACTCGGGCCTGCATCAGTAGTAGGACCAAAAGATCCGAACAGCGGTACTCGGACGTGAGTAGGACAGGTACTCGGGCCTGCATTAGTGGTAGAAACACTACGAACGTGGTGAGCTGGTTTGACTGGTCTAGGACCCCTCCCTTTTCTTATAGTAATAGGGACAAACGAGCCATTTCCCCGAACCTTGTTTGCGGAATTACCACTAGCTCCATTAGCATTTTGACCAGATAAAATTGGTCTAGATGGTGCACCACCACCACTAGCCAGATAATCAGCAATATCAGTGTTTAAATCAAAACATTTTAAAGATTTGGCATTCGCGAGATTCCTTATATGATTTGCATAGTCTCCCAAGAGGTTTACTATATTCAAACTCTCATTCCTGTCTCTTGGTGGCAATTCAAGCTCGAAAGTGTTATTCAATAGATTTTGGAGCTCCTTGTCAACTTCTTCTTCTTTTTCTTCTTCATCAGGAGTCAAATCAGCATCAATTTCTTCTGAGGATTCTCCAGTAGACTCGCTGTTAGTTCCCGGTGTACTATAATCAAGATACCCATTTGACCAGTCTGACTCATGATCCTCATTTGAAGGCACTTCAGTCACCGTGACCGAAGATGGCGTTAAAATCTCAGATAATTTCAGTGGATTTTCCTTGAAAGTATTTTTAAAGTAGTTTTTGATCCCGTCTCCTAAATTCTCACTCGGTAGTAACATTACTTCGCTAAGCCTACAACTACCATATCTTAAGGTACCCTTTATTATTTCAAAGTTACCTACAAATGATAAAACACGTTTTGGTTATGAAGATCCATGAGATGATTGCTTACGGGAAATATATTATCACTTACGGAAATCAAAGACGCTACGGCCGAGATTGTTGGTTGCTTTTAATGGGTCGATAATATTAAAAAACTTCTGTTGGAAAAATGGCATATATGTCTCGGATTTGTTAGAAGGCACCACGAACATGTCTATGTAGTTGTTCAGAGACTTCTCTCCCAGCATCACGGGGGTCTCGACTGTTCAATACATGTAAAGGAATCAGAAAAGCAAATGAGTATATATACGTTGTAGACATTTAATGATATTTCTTAATTCTTACAGGTCACATTATGCAATTGAGATAATTCAACTCGACCATATAAGCTGAGGCAACAACGTTCCCAATCGAACCTACTGTAGTACTCTAAGAATCGGTACAAAACCTAAAACAGGCATAAAAAAATTTGTATGAGTTAGCTCGAGTATTCAAATCCTAATTGTTTTCACGAGATAAGAAGAGATTAATCATTACCATTAATGGGTCAGTCAGCGAATCATAGTACATAATGAAGATGTACAGGACTAACGTCTCCAAAGCATAAGTCGAAAATAGACCAGAGCTAGAGCCATGGATATGGCCTTCATAATGACACCACGATTTTATAAGAATAATGCTCCGTTTAAAGAGATTGTCTTTTTCTATAAGGCTATCAACCTATATCAAGGCAATGTAAGTAAACCAACATGGCATGGTATTATAAAGACTACCAAAGTTTAACAAAATTGATGTCGAATCAAAGCGTGATCATACCTGCTCCAGAAAACACAAAGAACAAAGTCCTCCTAACTGATTCCATGAGATGTCTATGGAGAAACCACCAACATTGCATTTAATAATTTTGACCTGTCATTGGAAACATTATGATCACAGATTGACAACCATGAAATTAACTGTTTATTTTATCGACCCGTATATTATTAAAGAGGCGTTTGGGATTGTTATCAAATTTAAATAGCCAACTATATATATACTGCTTAACAACAACTTAGTTTTTTACCAATAATTCCAAACACCCCCAAATCTTTGTACTTATGTATCGTATCAAAACGCAATAAGATATTATAAATATTCCAAACACCCATTGAGTAATAAAGAAAGATTGTGCATGAATTTATATTTACCTCTGTATTTTGGCATGTTAATGCATATGAAATATAATACCAACAAGTCATATATCCTATTATTCACATTATTTAAATTCAAGTAGTAGAATCACGAGAATAACCTCAGCATAGATGCAGTTGATGTTCTGTATCTCAAACTCAGCATTTTCGTTCTCCTTCTCGATTTCAAGTAAGTCAACAACGCGGCCAGGAAAAGAAATATTCTCATCACCAACGACAGTAAGATCGATATCTCCAACAGGGAGATAAGTCTTAAGTGGCACCGAGCCATATAAAAAGACCTACAAGAATTACAGTACTTAGTTTTAAACATTCCCACATGTATGAAATGGCATACAGGAAAGTATATCGAGATTAGTACTCAATAAGCATAGTTACACATAAAATGCATTAGAGCAGCTAATTACATCACTTAACATTTTTGTGCTCCTTTCAGAACGAAAGTCATATTGCTTCATAAAACATCTCACTCATAATATTTTAAACTTCACTAATTAAGATAGCATTATAAAAAAGAAAATTGATTTAACAAACAGACTTTCTACATCCCTTCTTTGAAAAACTAAACTTTTCACACTATGATTGCTCTTTGTACACATGATCGTAACTCCTTTTCAGATCAGAGCGGCTAAAATTCGGGCTTTTCATGCATTTCTTTGGATGTGATTTTCTTTTATTATGATTCTTTATATATACTGAGCTTTACTGAGAATCAAGCTTGGTTAAGTTTTAATGTTTATCTATTATGCCAGTTACTTATAATAATCACAAAATTTACTTTTGGAGAATAGTATGAGAGGTTTTATTCACATTCGCAAATGTAAAGTTGCCTAGATGCTTAGTTGTATAAAGATTTCCCAATTACAAGAATCGTTACAAGGTAGACATTTATCATAGTACGTGACTGTTTCAAAGTATAGTGCACCCACCGATGGTTAAATCTTTAGTAATTGGCATTCTAGGACACACTGGCATAACTATTTGACATGCATATATTATGAACTTATCATATATATTACACATATAAACTAGAATAGTGGTTACTATATTTGGAGAACTAGCTCGATGCAACTAAATATATGGTAAATCTGGTTCCTTACAAATGAATCTCAACCGTCCTACAGAATGTGATGTTTTGCTGTAGCAAATTTTCACTAATATAGTTATTAGTTGAATATGTACATCAAAATTAATAAGTATGATGCTCGTCAAAGCTCAACATATCAAACAAATCATAAAAAAGAAAATCTACATTAACAAATGTGCGAATAAGCAATAGATTTTGGCCATTAGGATCTGAAAAGAGTTGCGATAATGTGTAGAGTACAGCAAACAATGACAATGGTATGAAAACATATTTTAATAGTGAAAGAGTACTTTCCTTTTCCAAATTATCTCAATAAGTAGGATCTAAACTCAAATCCATGAGATTTTATAAAATACAAGCACAAGGAAGAAAACCTGATCTTACAATGCAAAACTGATAACTGACACACATTTAAACAATAACAGTATCTAGCATCAAGTGTTTTTCACTTGTTTATAGATGGAATTGCAGAAGACTTGAAACGACACTTTAAATTTTCTGGGTACTAGTTTACTCTAACCCGTATGCAAAACGACAAAGTAAAGCAGATAGATCATGATGTCAACAATGATACAAAAGGAAGTAAATCATCATTGAATCGATACAAAGAGGAAAACGGTATACCAACCGCCGTAAATGCATCACAACATCTCCATTTTTCATATTTCCGTATACGCATTTGTTTACTCTTACTAAGAAAAATATGTTATATGAAAAGAGCAAAGATTTTTCATTGTTCATCAACACATCCAAAAGGATGAAGAAAATATAATATTTTCGGAACAATCAACAGAAAAACAAAATTCATCTTCATTAATCATGGATCAGCCTCTATGAAATATAATCACTAGTAAATAGCCAAACAGAACTTATAATGTATAAGAGTAACAAAATCAACAAAATTCCAAGATTGCAATTTTTTCTAGATCGTTGCAAAATTACAAATCCAAATTAAATTCAAGCATAAATAAAAATTTTAACCACGTACTTAACAATAACCATCAACAACATGAATAATGATTGATCACTAAAATCCGTTTTGTGATCATGCATAATCATTCACAAAAAGACCCAACATAATAATAAAAAAAAAATTAAAAGAAAAAGAAAATGTGGACTCATACATAAGTGGAATCGGGTACATACCAGTCAAAACCATCCATTTGTTCAAATAAGAATATTATAATATTAATAATAATCAGAATAAATCCCCTAAATTTGCTCAAAAAAATAAAATCAAAACCCTAATTCACGAATCATGCACAAAATCATAAAAAGCTCCACGTTCATTTTTAAAACCTAAATCGTTGCTCAAAAGAAACGAAACCCTGATTATTCTTTAATTAAAACCTTAAACCTTTTTGTAAAATCAGAACCCTAATTTTTTTTAAAAAAGACAAAAGCCCTAATTTTTTATTATTTATTTATTTATTTATTTATTTATTTATTTATTTATTTTTGTTATATCACAAATTGAAATTTAAATCAATATAATAATTGAAATCTTTTATATAATAAAACAAAACCCCTATCGGGAATTTTTCATTTAAAAAAATTGGAACCATACTTTATTTAGTAATAATTTTATTTAAAAAAAAATATATTATTTTCTTATTAAGTAACATTTTATATTTATCCATAACACAAGTAGAAGATAAATACAAAAAATATAAATAAGATATTAAAAAAAAAGATTATTTTCTTATTAGGTAACATTTTATATTTATCCACAACACAAGTAGAAGATAAATACAAAAAATATAGATAAGATACAATTAACAATAGGATTAAGATTTTTAAATAATTATTTCAAAAAATTAAAAACAAACCCGCGCGTGCGCGGGCATTATAACTAGTAATAATTAAAAAAATATATATATCAATCCCGATTGATTTTTTATATATAGATCTAATGAATTTACATATTAAATATAGTAAATATTAAACTACTTACAAAAATAAAAACTTCAAACTCAAACAATAAAAAGCTAACGGAACAGTAGCAAAATAAACTTAATGCATTCATGCTAAAAAAAGAAAGTTTTAGTAAAATGAAGTAAACCTTAATCACTGGATCACTACATTCGATTATTCGCTTCAAGTACTCAAAAACCCTTCTCCTCTTATCTTCAGATTCAAAAGTTGGCCTAACTCGATTCAATACTTCTTGAATCGAGTATTGGCCAACCACCCAGTTCTCCGCTGGAATCCGCTCAAAATCCGTCATAGGCAAACTGGATGTACTAGGTAATGTTACCGCTCCAACACCCTCCATTTCAACATTCGTCAATAAAATTTGACGTAAACCAAACTCAAATTCTTTGAAAAATCGAAAAAACAACAGAGTTTGTTCAGACTCACAGCGAAACGAAGGTTTTCAAAGGTTTTTGAAGAAATTTGACTAATAGATTGAAATTTAGGGGAGGATATGATGAATAAAAGTAGACTAAAACATTTATTCTTATAAGTAGGAAAAAAGAAGATGAATTTAATACATTTGGTAATTAGCTTTTAATTTATTTCCTTTCTGTGTGTTTTGTTTGTTTCTAGCACATATAGATATACATACATACACACATGGACATATACATAGATATAAGGGAGCGTGTATGTATAGGTTTATGGAGTGAGCTGTGCGACTAGTTAAGCCTCATGGTACGTGGAGTTGAATGTTTGAAGTTTGAACTAGTGTGAGTTTTCACTTTGAGTCCTTTGTGTTTTGGTTTTGTTGTGAATAGTTAAAGACTTAGAAATTTAGCTCTAAATATTTATAAGAAATGTGGTTTTAATAATTTTAGGTTTAAGTTATTGTGACACATTAATGATTTCTAGTAAGTGGATCAAAGTATGCACAAGACTGAGAATACAAAAATCTAATTGAGGAATCGGAAGGTTTTTTTCATTAAAAAGTCATGTATAAAGAGGTTTTTGAGACAATTTTTTTGCGATTTCGAGTAAGATTTTTAAAGTTTACTTGGAATGGATTCGATAGTTAGATATGCAGTCTTATTGTATTTTGTATACCTTTGTGTTCACTAATTTGAATATTTATCTAATCAAAAGTATACTTATATATAGCCATCTTTGACTAGATGTTTAGAAGATTTTATCGTGTTCTTGAACTTAACAAGTAACAATAAATTGAGTTAAACTGATAGACTAGATTGTGAACCAAAGTGAAACGTAAAGGGTCTGTTTGTATGATGTTTAATAGTTGAAAGCCTTAGTAAAAGAAATAAATAAAGAAAATATTAATTAATAAAGAAAAGATAAAACAAAAGTTGATAAATGTTTAATCATGACGAGAGATGAGATCAATATAAAACTAATATTTGCTATAGAACCAGTGAACCAATCATAATCACCCATTTTTATTTTTCAAATTTTTTTTAAAACAACATATCTTGCAAACGGTAAATCTTCAAGCTACAAAAAATACCATCGCGACGAGAATTAAATCATCTTTCTATAGATATGCATTGCTATATACTTTCGACGATTTTTTTTTTTTACTAAGGCTTTCAAC
>LBNU01039217.1:68755-98399 GCA_014162995.1 Artemisia annua
GAATCATATATGATTTGTAAAAATCATATATTATTCGTAAAAATCACATATGATTTGATTTTAACGAATCATATATGATTTTTACAAATCATATATGATTTTTCTGCGCGGAAATTTTGAAAAAAAAAATTCGTCGAAAGTATATAACAATACATGTCTATAGAAAGATAATTTAATTCTCGTCGCGATGGTATTTTTTTTTCGCGTAACGATTTACGGTTTGCGAGATATTTAATTTATAAAAAAATGGTGAAAGTTTATTTTTTTTTATTTCGATAAAAAAAATGAGTTACTAGGAATGGTTCATTTGTTCTATAGCAAATATGAGTTTTATATTGATCTTTTGGCATGATGACGATCGTATTACAATAATACTCCTCTATTTCATCATGCTTTATACGTTACAACGCACCTTTATTTTTTACTAGACATTTTTTTTTTTTTTTTTTAAATTTATATAAGTTTAATAATTTTGTTTATGACTTGGACTTCATTGTATCGATGCATATCAGTTTTATACACATTACACTGGTTTGCTTTACTAATCTTCTTCAAACAAAAGACTTGGATAATTTCACTAAAAATACATATAAAAATAATAATTTCCGGTTATTGAAGCATATGTAATTCAGTTATTCTCTTTAAAAATATTTTTGTAATATGAAATATTATTTACAAGATACATATAATACCACATATGTTTTTATTACATATGTTATTATTTATTCCTTGTCTTAAATTCCTTGTCTTCTTTAGCAATTAAATTCTTTTAATATTTTCCAAAATAGAAATTAATGTGAATAGTCAAGCTTGTCTTATGCAAATACCACATATGTGTTTATTACAGATTTTATTTATTTATTTATTTATTTTTTATTCTCTGTCTTAAATTCTTTTTCTTCTTTAGCAATTAATTACTGTAAATTCTTTTATTAGTGTTTTTTCCAAAATAAAAATTAAGTGTGTATCTTACATAACCGCACTAAAAGAGCTCAGAAATAACTTAAATTTAGTAAATATTTGTGTATATCTAACGGGAGATGATTTGCACACTCTTTCAATTGATTAGGACGGGAGATGATTTGCACACTCTTTCAATTGATTAGGACACTCCAATTTAGTGTGTTTGGACATTTATACCCTCATATGGATGAAAATGTAAGTGTAACTGTGAGGGTATAAATGTCCAAACACACTAAATTAGAGTATTGTCCCAATAATTTTATGGAGTGTGCAAAACCATCTCCCATATCTAACTATCTTATAAAACACAAAAAAACTTTTCTAACATTAAATATCTTAAAATTAAGCAATACAACTAACAAAGCAAAATGTACAAGTAAATTAAACACAATTTTGAAACATTAAGGATGCGTTTAGTTGCAAAAAAAAATTCTTTTGTTTTCTATCGAAATAGGGGATTTTGTGTTTTGCAAAACATTTTATTGGAAAACGCTTATTTGAACGCGATCTATGTTTTTCTAATTTTCTACAAAACCTTTTGTGAAAAAAGGGTGTTTTTTCTCAACTAAACGCGCCCTAAATATCTCTAAAATTTAATTTTCTAACATTAAACACATTAAATATCAAAAGTCTTAAAATTAAGACATACAGCATATAAAGCACTTGGTACAAATCAATTAAACACACATATCAAAATCTTAAAATTAAGAATACAACATTAAACACACTAATGAATACTCCTTCCGTCCCAAAATTATTGTCCCCTTTTGGCTTTTTCGGTCTTTACTTTTCAACTTTGATCTTAAGTATTTTTGTTTGTATTACACAATACTTGATACAAAATATATGAACGAATTGAGTTTTAAATGTATTTTCATTTGGTATAATTTTTATCAAAACTTGTATAACAAAAACAAAAATATTTATAGTCAAAGTTGAGAAACAAAGACTGAAAAAGTCAATAGGGGACAATAATTTTGGGACGGATGGAGTATTATTTTTAAAGCACTCTTATAATAAAAAATACATTTTATTATACGTATTATACAAACAAATAAAACACACAAAGCTTTATATAATTTATATACTAACAAGTTGATGGTACATATGATTTTGAAAACTTGACCGGACCAGTGGGTTCAACCGAAATCCGAAGTCGCCATCCGTTTTTCTGTTAATGATTCTAAACAATTTGGACAAGTTTGATATTTTGATTGAATATGACAAGAGAATAGACGCTAGCCAATAAAAAATGAAAAGGAGATGACCAGTTGGAACCGGTAAAAACGAGTGAACTGGGTTGGACTGGGATTATTTTTTTTCTCTTGTTAATCAGTTTGTCATTATTATTTTGTTAGCGACTAAACTTTAATCACAGGGTGCCCGCCGCTGCAACGGATACCATGCTAGTATATGTTATATTCATATGCATACATGGAGTTTTGTTATAAATGTTAATTTAATTTAATAACAAAATTATAAAGATCGTTACATTTAATAAATTAAATTCCTTCGTGTATTTATTTGTTTGTGTTTTATCTTGATAATTATGACTCATATATATACAAAGTTTTTAGTGTTATAATAATAATAATAAACTATTATTGTTGTTGATGCTTCTGTTGCTGTTATTATTATTATCATCATTATTGTTATAACAAAAGTTTTTTTTTTCTTTCTTTTTTAAGATATGACGTATTTTTTAAATTTACTAAAATTATTGTTAGTGAGATTTTTTTTTTTTTTTTTTTTTTTTTAATACTGATCTTACAAAAATATCTGTTATAATAAATAGATTTAAACATGCATGCAGATGCCGTGCAACAAAATGAAGGAGGCAATGGTGAAGAGTCCATTGCTTCTTTGGTCGCGTGGTGGGATGCTGAGGTTGAAGCCTCAAGGAAACGCAAGGTGCAAGAGAAAGAAGAGAGGAAGGANTTTTTTTTTTTTTTTTTTTTTTTTTTTTTTTTTTTTTTTTTTTTTTTTTTTTTTTTTTTTTTTTTTTTTTTTTTTTTTTTTTTTTTTTTTTTTTAATACAAAGTTGAATCTAGAATTATTTATTTTTGAAGTTTTCGACTTTATTGTAAATTATAGTAATAAAATATTACGTTACTTTATAGTTGAGTCCAAGTAAAGAAAAAAAAAAACAAAAAAAGTCTTAAAGCCTTGCGTATTTTCATTATTTTCAATGAAATTTCTAAATTGATTTTATTATTAGCAAATCACGATGCTTTTTTTAGAACAATAATTTTAACTATTGCACAATATTTACACTACAAATATATCTCACATGTTTTAAGCAGTATTTGAACCTGCAATTATTTGGTTGGAAGTTTCTCATAAAACATGAGGTACAATTGGGAAACAGGCCCTTAATTTGGTTCACATTGATCATTTTTTTCACTTGAGAAATTAAGTTCTCTTATCAGTCCAATTTAGTTGTAGCCAGAACCACAATTTGTGTTTTCTCTTATCGTTTAAAATATTTAAAAGAAAAACAAATATTGAATTTTAAAAACATGCTTGAAATAGATACATTAATTTATTTTATTTCATATTTAAAATATGCATATTTGGTAAATTGATTGCTAACATGTAATTCGAAAGAGTAAAATGTGAGGAATTTTCATCTTATTACTACTATATATACTAAATAGCGTCAATTCGGTGCGTTATGATTGGTTACCTACATTCAGACAGAAACCACTAACAAGCCCAAAACAAAAGGCCATAGATAGGCCATAAGAAATTTTTTTCCGCATATCAACTGTTATATAATCTTTGCTATTCAAAAGTCTTTAGAATGACAATTTCACAAACAAAAAAAACAATATGAGAAAAGTAGTAATGAACAAAAAACGTGTTACTAAAACCCGACACACATACAATGGCTTTACCACTGCCCCGACACAACGCGGCAGTTGGCAGCCATCCTCGTTTCCTACTAGAAGTCATCAACTTATTTTATTTTTTATAAAAACATTCAATCAAGTAACCATTATAAAATAGAACACTTATAAGAGGATGATTACCATTTAGTTGTTCATAGCCTCTCTATCCGGTCCCTATGTTTCTTCAAAATCTCCATAACAGCTTCACTGTATGCAGCCTCCTCGTTATCTTCAAAAACGTTGTCATCATCATAATTGCTCATAAAATTATCATCATGATCATCACTCTTCATAAAACTATCATTTTTATCATTCCCAAGATTCGTCCTCTCCAGTAAGATTAGAGTAACCCCTTTCATGACGTATCCTGAAACTGGCAACTCCAACAAAGGGACGTAACATATATACTCCCAACTTCCTAACAAACATTCCGCCATAACCTTCATCACTAAAATTCACTGTTTCATCTAATTACCCAATCAAATCATAATCTTTTTTCACTTCTGAATACATCAATCAATTCGTCTCATCATTGCGCATGTAATGGTGTGATTTGATTTGATTTTCATCCAGTATAGAGAAAACCCCCAATTCATGGAAATTAGGGTTTTTTGATTTCTTGATTGTTATTTGATTTTTTTTCGTATCTTTCTTTGTTTCTATAATAAAAACCAAAAAATATTAGTGTAATTGTTCTGAATTGAAGATTTGTATTGTTTACAAGTATGTCGGAAAGTAATAGAACATCAACGCGTAATGTTAGGCCTCCTACTAGATATGGGGATTCAATCTTTAGTCGAAAGAAGAGAAATGGAAGTAAGAATAATGGAAAAAATAACAATCAAGAGCAGAAAAAAAAGATGGAAGTGGAAATGTTAATGGGGATGGAAAAGTTATTGAAGAAATGGGGAATAAGGGGAAGGAGAATGATTTTGATGGAGATTTGAGTGGTGATAGTTTTCCTATTCTGCAGAGTCAGGAAAAGGATACAAATGAAGTGGAAATTAATATGAATAGAATTGAGGCAAGTGCAGGTGAGATGAATCTAAGTGATGGTTGTTGTATGGTTGATGGGAAGGAGAGAGTGGAAACTCAGGATGTAAATGATAATAGTGTGAAGGGAACAGTTGATGGGGGTAAACATGATTGTGAAATGAATAAGGGTAGTGAGACTAAGGAAGCAAAGGAAGTATTGAGTGAAAGTATGGATAGTAAGGTTGAAAATTGTGTAAAGTTTGTGAGTAAGGAACAGAGTAATGGAATGAAGGAGGGTTCTAAGACTTATGCAGTTGCTGCTTCAGGTAGTTTGAAGGATTTGAGTAAAAAGTTGTTTGAAGTCCCAACTGAAATTGATGAAGATGGTAAAGAATATGTGATTTTTGATGATATTATGATTGATGATGGATGTAAGAAGTGGGAATTGACAATGTGTGGATATTTTGTTGGTCATAAAATGACTGTTAATGAGTTGAGGTACAATTTGAGAAGAATGTGGGGAAGGTTGGGATTTAAAGATGTTATAGATGAGAATAATGGAGTATACTACATGAAATTCTATAATAAGGAGGGGTTAGAGTCTGTGGTTAACAGTGGACCATGGATGATCAGCAGTAAGCCCTTCTTTGTTCAGAAATGGGATATTCATGTGTGCTTGGATAAGAGTGATGAGGCGAAAAGTGTTACGCTTTTAGGGGGTCATTTAATCCCTAAATCATTATTTTATGATCAAATATTGCCTTAAATCGTTCCTTTTGTCATTTTAGGTACTTTCAGGAGGAATTATGGAAAACATTGCATTTTGGACGTTTTTGGAGCATAAAAGTGAAGAAAACGACAAAGTCTCAATTCATGCTGGAATTCCTACCTGACGGCGTCAGGCTTTGGATGCTGACGCCGTCACCTAAAGATAAAAGAGGTGGATTCAGACTCTACTAGACGACCAAGGAAGGATTCTACAAGTTTACACCTGACGGCGTCAGGTGTTACAAGTCCTAGGCCGTCAGGTGTTAAGTTAAAGAGAGACGGCCCAGAAGGTTTTAAAGGCTGACGGCGTCAGAAGTAGATCTAGGTGATCCGACAACCCTAGACACGGCGAGTTGACGGCGTCAGGAATTATAACCTGACGCCGTCAGAATGTATTTTCTATATATATTTTAGGATTTTTTCTTCATTAAGTGTGTAACTTTTGGGAGAACTTTAGGGATAAACCCTAGGTCGAATTTTCTGCCTTTTTCAAGGGCTTTTCACCCTTGATTCATCCATGATTAATTAAAGATAAGTCTTCCATTAAATCATTCCAATATGTCTATGTGTTGTCACGTTGTGTGATTATATCTTTTACTTTTCTTTCAATTAACATGCTAGGCTAGGTTTCTCTTGTGTTTGCTTAGATCTAATGAAACCTAGCTATTGATTACTTGTTGTTGGTTTGTTATTGATTGTTGTGGGTGGGTGATGTCGATGTTAGGCTTAACTGGCTAACTTCCAATTGGTGACTTGCTTGAACGTCTTAAGAAACATGAATTGGATGTGTACTACGATTATTTGGTTGTATTTAATGCATGAGTAATTACTTGTGATTTCATAGTTTGGATACTAAACGTGTCGCTATAGAATGAAGTTTGCGCTTATAGAGTTAGGGAAGATCGTACACGGCCCTACGAATGGTATTAAGGAATACAAACCGTCATCCACACAATTGTAACTAACCAATTAACCGGTAAAAGATAGCTAGGGAGTAATGAAATCTAAGTAAACACACTTTTCTCCATATAAGTTTCACAACCACTTTTACTTTCTTGTTATTTTATTTTCTTTGCATTTGTAGTTATTTGGGTTAGTTGACTAGCAACTAATTCCGCCCACTCTTCCAAATACCCGAGATTTTTACTTGCTTTTCATAAAATATAAAAATACAAAAAGAATCATCCTTCACCCTTAGACCTAACTAGAGTAGTTTTCAATCCTAATGACATTATTCCCCGAGAGAACGATCAATCCCCCGGTACTTGCCACTACACTATACTACATCGGACAGGTACACTGCCTTTTGGAGATTGCAAGCTTCTCAAGATCTCTTGAGAGGTAAAACCTACTGCGTAGGTGGCAAACTACGCATCAAGTTTTTGGCACCGCTGCCGGGGAATAGTTATTGCTTAGGTTGAAATTTATTTTTATTAGGTCTACTCATTAGATTCCTATCAAGTGAGATTTTTATTTTCTTTTTATTAGCTTTCTCGTAGTCTATCTTTTCTTTGTGTCTTTGTTCGTAAAAACCTTTCCATTCACTCTTCCGTTCACCATTATGGAGAACGCGAATCCACCATACTACCGACCACGAAACCCATTTACTCCTAATGACATCTTGATGTTCAACCAATATCGAGATGAACCTATCTATGATGCATGGACTCGTTTTAAAAATTTACTCAGAATAGTCCCTCATCATAGTTTCGATTTACAGTCCCTAGCTAAAATTTTTTACGATCGTGTCGACCGATGTGACCAAGGGTGCATTGAAGATTTTGCCCATGGGGACTTTAGGGGATTAAATGCTGAAGAAGCATGGGATGCCATAGAAGATTGTGCCCAGTATTATTATAGAATAGACAACCCAACAAACGTTAGTACAAGTCAATTGACCACAAATTTCAAGGATCATGAAACAAGTTTGTTTGAGGATGAATACGTTAGTTTTGAGATACCTAAGTGCATGTCACGGTTAGGAGCCACCATAATACAAGATGAACACATAGGTAATCTAGATACAATGGAGGATGAGGTGGATAATCCAAGCCCACAAAGTACCTCACAAGTCCTACCATCATTTGAGGCACACATACCGCCCGTGACTTACCCGGAAGAAGTAGAAGAGACTTTAGGAATCCTAATGGAGGTAGAACCCTTGGACCAAGCACCACTAGAGGATATAGGTTTGAATACTTGTAGTGATAACCTTACTCTTAGTTCTAGGGAATTTCCTAATGTTGATGAATCGGAACCTCAATCTTTACACAACTTTGCATCCTTAGATTTATATCTAGGAGACAAAATAGGAACCGACCCACCCATCAACCCTTATTATCCGGGTAGTTTTAGGATGAAGGAATCCATTCACTCACCCCCTTCACCTCACGTGGCATATTTCCACCCTAAGGGTGTGTATCGCTACTTTCACCCGCACTTAATCCTAAGTGTAGGGAAAACCTCCCCTATTTCCGTTAAATAAGGGTAGAGTCAGGCTCGTGACTCGAACAAAAACAAGCGCTTCTTGGAAGGCAACCCAAAGCTTTTAATTATTTGTTTGTTTGTTTGCTTTTATTTGATTTCATATATATGCTTTATCTTGTTGTTCATTGTTCATGTATCAAATAATTTGTGAAAATGCTTTATTTTGTATTTAACTTTGTCTTAACTACATATAAAGGTATTTAGCAAAAGATAAGTGTAAGGGAAATCTAATTTCATTTATAAGAACGAATTGAACATGAATCGTAACAATATTAAATGAACATACATATTAGTATTTGTTTGAGTCAAATGCTTGTATCGAGTCATAATGAAATTTTGCAGGATTCCAGGAATTAAGGTATTTGTTTTTCCAGAAATTTTCTGGAAACTAAACATAAAAATTCTGTCAGATCAGCTCTGACGGCGTCAGGTACTAATTCCAGAAAAGTTTTTAAAATTTAGTTTTTCTGCCGGGATTATGAAATTTACTGCATCTCTAACTCCAGGAATTTGCAAACATTCATTCCACAAGCATTATATCCTTATATAGATTTTACCGCCGATTTTACGCAAGGTTTGCCTAGATTGTTTTCTCAGGTTTAATAGGTTATATTGGACAAGGAGACGTACATGGAATCAAGCTTTTGGTGCTGCTTTAATCTTGAAGATATTACATCATCTTGGAAGAAGATCTAACCATGTTATCACACGATCCACACCAAACGAATCAGGGGAGTATTTGTTTCATTCTTTCATTTTCTTTACTTTTACATCTTTTATGTGAACATTGGGGACAATGTTCGGTTTAAGTGTAAGGGGGGTAAATGAAGACACCTTAGAAAATGCTATTACGCTTGATTTTTGTTTTGTTTAATGGTAGATGTGTAATAAAACTGAGAGAAATATTTGTTAGGGCAATTTTAGCGCCAAATTTAAATTTTTTTACAACATATAGGAGTGAAACTTTAGGCATAATAAGCGTCTCATGGATAGGGAATTGTATTACTAGCACAAAAACCGTACCACTCAAATTTTATGAATAAGGTAGTGACCATCCGAGTGTTAGATTAATTGACTAACGCGCTAGCGATCTAGTGTATGACTTGGTGACCATCCGTTATGCAAATAACGCGCCAGCGATCCAAGAAGTGCACTAGTGACCATCCGTTAGTTGAAGCGTCAAAAGACTCGCGCTAGCGATCTACTAAGTTTATTTAGTATGCTTGTTTGTGTACCGGTAGTATTTGGATTCTAGAACTTGCGTTAGTGACCATCCCAAATCCACAAGTGAGACTACATTCGTGTAGTTAGATTTACTACATGATAAGAGGCATTAGGATAAACCCTTGTTTTACACCTGTAAAGTAATTACATTGACTTCATTGGTCAAGTAATTCTCCCACACCCTTAGCGTTGTACTCATTTTTAGTACAAGATACCCCTAGTACACCTCTCAGAGCCTATCTTTTCGTTTCTAACTTTAAGTATTTTACTTAAAGGAAGAATTTGTTTACAATCCACCCCAAATGTACACCCAAATCGCCTTAGCCTACCTTGTATGCACTCACCTTTAGTGCATTATTGTGACAACATTTGTTTTAACTCTTAGTTAATTGTCTTATTGATTACATCGTTGCTAAGTCGAGTCATATCTTGTACATATTGTTTTGGGACGATTGGGACTCATGGGTAAAGTACTAGTGTAATGAAGTAATGGGGAAGAAGTCAATTATTACCCCCATATGTGCGTTAACATTTTAAAGTACTCCAAGTTTTTCGATTGTCTTAATTCGAGTCATTAGAATAGTTATTTGTAGAGTATGTAAAAGCTCAAGTGTAAGGGGAGAACCGAGGCCCCTATGATGTATTATTTTGGATGGTAGGGCAAGAGTGTATGCACACAAAAAAAAAAAAAAAAAAAAAAAAAAAAAAAAAAAAAATTGGAAAAAGAAAGAGAGAAAAAAACATATGGACTACCATCCCGTTTCATTTTATGTTTATTTATATTTTTGTTATTTTCTTTTTAGCTTAAGTTGAGTCGAGTCTTGGCTTAGCAACGCCACATTGTGCATGTATTTGATCAAGATAATTAACTCGCCACCACTAAAAATATCCTTTATTCCAACAAACCGTGTTTATCATATCCCTACACCTAACGTTACAACCTGTGAAAAACCCTCTTTGATAGTTTATCTTAGGTGCTTACGCCTAGTGGAGGAGGTTTTTTATCCTTTCCCAAACCTATGGTAATCTATTTGCTAAGGGGCTAGTGTATGATTTCCGTGCTTTTTATGACTAGGGTGGAATAACTATTTGTTGTAATTACTTTTATATTAGTGTTAAATGACCCCTAGCTCATATTTTGATTGGAATAAAAGCGCATTTGCTTGAGGATAAGCAAATCTCAAGTGTAAGGGTATTTGATGAGGCGAAAAGTGTTACGCTTTTAGGAGGTCATTTAATCCCTAAATCGTTATCTTATGATCAAATATTGCCTTAAATCGTTCCTTTTGTCATTTTAGGTACTTTCAGGAGGAATTATGGAAAACATTGCATTTTGGACGTTTTTGGAGCATAAAAGTGAAGAAAACGACAAAGTCTCAATTCATGCTGGAATTCCTACCTGACGGCGTCAGGCTTTGGATGCTGACGCCGTCACCTAAAGATAAAAGAGGTGGATTCAGACTCTACTAGACGACCAAGGAAGGATTCTACAAGTTTACACCTGACGGCGTCAGGTGTTACAAGTCCTAGGCCGTCAGGTGTTAAGTTAAAGAGAGACGGCCCAGAAGGTTTTAAAGGCTGACGGCGCCAGAAGTAGATCTAGGTGATCCGACAACCCTAGACACGGCGAGTTGACGGCGTCAGGAATTATAACCTGACGCCGTCAGAATGTATTTTCTATATATATTTTAGGATTTTTTCTTCATTAAGTGTGTAACTTTTGGGAGAAATTTAGGGATAAACCCTAGGTCAAATTTTCTGCCTTTTTCAAGGGCTTTTCACCCTTGATTCATCCATGATTAATTAAAGATAAGTCTTCCATTAAATCATTCCAATATGTCTATGTGTTGTCACGTTGTGTGATTATATCTTTTGCTTTTCTTTCAATTAACATGCTAGGCTAGGTTTCTCTTGTGTTTGCTTAGATCTAATGAAACCTAGCTATTGATTACTTGTTGTTGGTTTGTTATTGATTGTTGTGGGTGGGTGATGTCGATGTTAGGCTTAAGAAAACTGGCTAACTTCCAATTGGTGACTTGCTTGAACGTCTTAAGAAACATGAATCGGATGTGTACTACGACTATTTGGTTGTATTTAATGCATGAGTAATTACTTGTGATTTCATAGTTTGGATACTAAACGTGTCGCTATGGAATGAAGTTTGCGCTTATAGAGTTAGGGAAGATCATACACGGCCCTATGAATAGTACTAAGGAATACAACCAGTCATTCACATAATTGTAACAAACCAATTAACCGGTAAAAGATAGCTAGGGAGTAATGAAATCTAAGTAAACACACTTTTCTCCATATAAGTTTCACAACCACTTTTACTTTCTTGTTATTTTATTTTCTTTGCATTTGTAGTTATTTGGGTTAGTTGACTAGCAACTAATTCCGCCCACTCTTCCAAATACCTGAGATTTTGACTTGCTTTCCATAAAATATAAAAATACAAAAAGAATCATCCTTCACCCTTAGACCTAACTAGAGTAGTTTACAATCCTAACGACGCTATTCCCCGAGAGAACGATCAATCCCCCGGTACTTGCCACTACACTATACTACATCGGTCAGGTACACTGCCTGGTGGGGATTGCAAGCTTCTCAAGATCCCTTGAGAGGTAAAACCTACTGCGTAGGTCGCAAACCACGCATCAAAGAGAGAGCCTGATGTGCTTCCTATTTAGATAAAGTTGTGTAATGTTCCATTGGAGGCCTGGACTACTCATGGTATAAGTGCTTTAGCTAGCAGATTGGGTAAACCATTAGTTATGGATAGTATGATTGTTGATATGTGTAGATTGGGTATTGGTAGAGTTGGCTTTGCTAGGGTTCTGGTGGAGGTATCTGCTAAAAAGAGTATTCCTGAGTTGATTGAAATGGTTTATAGGGACAGAGATAAGAATGAAGTATGTAGGAAAGTTATCAAAGTTATGGCTGAATGGTGTCCTCCTAGGTGTACAGAGTGCAATGTGTTTGGACATACTGAAAATAATTGTAGCAAACATGTGAATACAGAGGTTATAGAAGTGGAGGAAATGAAAAAGGTTGATGATATGGGGAAGGAGAAGGTTAATGTGAATAATGACAATGATGGTTTTGAGAAGGTTAATCACAAAAAGCTCAATGGTGGAAACAAGAACAAGACAAATTATGTTAGACCAAATATGCAGTTTCAAAAAAAAGGGGATTCTATGAATAAAAATAAGAATGCAAGTCAATTTGCTTACCAAAAGAAGAATAAGGATGATAATGGAGAGAGTGTGAATAAGTTGAAATCACCTGTGAAGGAACAAAGTATGAATAATGTGCAATCACCTGTGAAGAAACAAAGTTCTTTGAATGAAAATGCTGCTAATACTAGTGATCCTCAGTGTTCTAGTGGGAGTGGCAATAGTAAGAAAGCATGGAATGTAAGGAATGAAATATTGGAGGCATTAAAAAGGTCTGCTAATAAATACTCTGTCCTTGACACAGACAATGTTGAGGATGGTGTGGATCCTGAAGAGAATGATGTATACAGGGATGAGAATGGTAGTGCACAATGTATGGAGAATGATGTTATAGAGGGAAAGGATAAAGAGGTACTGACATAGTTTCAAATGGAGTGCAAAATTGGTTGTTGGAATATTAGAGGTATGTGTACCTCTGATAAGCAAAAAGAAGTTAAAAATTTTATTGACAGTGAAGGTTGAGTGTATGTGCCATTATTGAAACACAATTAAAAAGGAAGAAGTTGTATGAAGTGGGTGATAAGATCTTTAGGAATTGGGATTGGGTGAATAACATGAATCATTGTGACAAGGGTTGTAGAATTATAGTAGGTCGGAATGGTGATATTGTGAATCTGAATGTAATTCATTACTGTAAGCAGGCTATTATGTGTAAGATAGAAGCTGTTAGGGGTGACATGACTATGTTCTGCTCATTCATTTATGCTTCTAATGGGGGTAATGAAAGGAGAGATCTGTGGAAAGAATTAGTTTTGCATAAGAGAGCAGTGGGTGACGAGCCATGGGTTATTTTGGGTAATTTCAATGTAACTCTTGATCCTTGTGAACATTCAACTGGTAGCTCTCATATGACCAAGGATATGGTTGAATTTAAGGATTGCATTAATAATGTTGAGATGGAGGATATTGCTTGTAGTGGTTTGTTTTATACTTGGACAAAGAATCTGTACAAAGCTAAAGGTGGTGATCAGACTCGTGTGCTCAAAAAGTTAGACAGAGTAATGGGAACAGAGGAGTTTATTAGTAAGTTTCCTCAAGCTCATGCTTTGTTCCTTCCTTATATCATTTCAGATCATTGTCCTGTTGTGTTGGTTTTACCTAATGCAGTGCAGGGTAGGAAAAAATCATTTAAATTTTCTAATTTTGTAGTTGACAAGAATGATTTCAAAGAGATTATTAAAAGCTGTTGGAGTAATAATGTTGAAGGGCGTCAAATGTTTAAGCTGGTTAAGAAGATGAAAATGTTGAAAAAGCCTTTGAGTAAGCTAGCTTGGGAGAATGGTGATGTGTTTGAGAATGTCAAAAAGTTGAGAGAGGAATTAAAAGTAATACAGATCAAGATAGATAAAGAGCCTAATAATAAAGTGTTAAGAGATGAAGAATGTAAGATTCTATTGAGGTATAATGATGCTATGAAGGTTGAGGAGCAATTCTTATATCAGAAAGCTAAAATCAAGTGGTTGAGTCTGGGAGATAGAAACAATGCATTTTTTCATAGAGCTTTGAAGAGTAGAAATCATAAGAAAAGGATTAATGCAGTTCATGATGAATTGGGAAACAAATTTGAAGGTGATGAAGTTGCTGGGCAGTTTGTTAAACATTTTAAAGATTTCTTGGGTAAGAGTACTAGTGTTAATTGTCTGAATGATCCTGAAACACTGTTTATGAATAAGCTTAGTGAAGATGAGGCAGAGTTCATGGTAAGGGCAGTTAGTGATGAAGAAATTAAAAAGGCTATGTTCTTGATTGATGATAACAGAGCTCCATGACCAGATGGATTCTCTTCTAAATTCTATAAGAAAGCTTGGGATGTTATTGGGGATCATGTATGTGCAGTTGTTAGAGAGTTCTTTGTAACTGGGAAGATACTTAGTGAAATCAACTCAACTCTTATTGCTCTGGTTCCTAAAATTCAAACAGCAGCTAAAGTGTCTGATTATAGACCTACAGCTTGTTGTAATGTGATATATAAGTACATAAGCAAAGTTATTTCTGAGAATGAAGGTGTATCTTGGGAAGCTAGTTAGTAATAATCAGTGTGCTTTTATTCCCAGCAGACATATTCAAGATAATATCTTAATTTCTCAAGAGCTGTTGAAAGGTTATGGTAGAAAAGATGGTCCAAGTAGAGTTGCTTTAAAGATTGATCTACAAAAAGCTTATGATACTGTTAATTGGAGTTTTTTGGAAGAAATTCTTAAGGGCTTTGGGTTCCATGCTAATATGATTAAATGGAAAATGAATTGTGTATCTACAACTTCCTTCTCAGTATGTGTTAACGGTGAGGGTTGTGGATACTTCAAAGGGGTAGAGGCCTTAGATAAGGAGACCCTCTGTCCCCTTATTTGTTCACATTGGTAATGGAGATTCTTAATCTACTTATGACCAGGAAAGTGGAGAATAATAACTTGTTTCAGTATCATTTTGGATGCAAAAAGTTGAAGATCACTCATGTGTGCTTTGCTGATGTTCTGCCATGGTGATAAGCAATCAGTTCAAATTATTAAGGAGGTAATTGAAGAATTTGGAGATATCTCTGGACTACTTCCTAATTATAATAAAAGCACTATTATTTTTGGAAGTGTCAAGGAAGAAGATCAACAAAATATTCTGGGTATAGTTCCCTTTAAAGTTGAGAAACTCCCAGTAAGATACTTGGGAGTGCCTCTAATCACTAAAAGAATTGGAATTCAGGAATGCAAAAATCTTATTGATAAAGAAATAGAGTGCTGAATTGGAAGAATAAATGTCTATCTAATGCTGGGAGGTTACAACTTGTGGCTTCAGTTCTTGAATCTATACATGTGTACTGGGCAACTGTCTTCCTCTTACCTCAGGCAGTTATTGATGAAATTAATAGTTTGCTTAAAGGTTTCTTATGGAATCAGAGTAAGAAGGCTAATGGAAGAGCTAGAGTTGCTTGGAAAAATGTTTGTAAGCCAAAGACACAAGGTGGTCTTGGGTTGAAAGATTTGAGTGTTTGGAACAAGGCAATGATTGTTAAGCATTTGTGGCATGTGGCTGTGGATAAGAATTCTATGTGGGTAAAATGGGTTAACACTTACAAGCTTAATGGGAGAAGTATTTGGGAGATTAATGAGGAAGCCAATGACAGTTGGGGATGGAGGAACATTCTAAAGATTAGACAAGAACTCAGAGATCATTTGATTATTAAACTGGGGGATGGCTCTAGAACATCTATGTGGTTTGATACATGGTCTCTAGTGGGTGCTTTGAATAAATACATTTCATACATGGACTTATATGATGCTAGATTCAATGCAAGAATGACTGTCAAAGAATTTGTGGATGATGAAAATGGTCAATGGCCTCCTGAAAGGTATCATAAGTTTCCTATGATCACACATATTCAACATATTGAGATTGTGCCTGACAAAAGTGATATGGTAGTGTGGAAGAAGAATGATGGTTCAATATGCAAGTTCTATACTAAACAGACTTATAAGGATCTACAAGATAACAGTTGCATGGTTGATTGGAGCAAATTAATTTGGTTCTCTCAAAATATACCAAAGCATGCATTTATTTTGTGGTTAGCTGTCCAAAGTAAGTTACCCACACAAGATAAACTGAGGAATGTGATCTCGTGGTGTGTTTACTATGTCATTCTGAAATGGATTCACATAATCACTTGTTCTTTCAATGTCCTTATACTAATCAGTTGTGGAATATGGTACTACATAAGCTCAAAATGCACAATTGCTATTCTGATTGGGAAGGGGTGTTTGGCAGTTTTGCTAATTTGTATAATGGTAACTCTATTGGAAGCATTGTGAGAAGACTCTGCTTGGCAGCTAGTGTGTATAGTGTGTGGCAAGAAAGGAATAACAGACTGTTTAGAGATGAGAAGAGGAATGTGGAAGATTTGTTCAAAATGGTTTGTGATAATGTGAAATCCAGGTTAACCAGTTTAAGGGTGAGAAGATCTAGTACTGTGATAAATACTGAATATGAATGAGAGATTAAGTTTGTAAGTGATTCTGAATAGGTATAAAGGAGAGTATATGTTGATTTGGTTTTGAAGAAATGGACAGTGTATAGTATGACTGAATTAACTCTGCTGGTTAAGGGGGTGTTTGGATCAGTACTTATAGTGGTGTTTTGTCATTGCATACCACTTGTTCTTTATTCTGATCATTACAATGGTGTGATTCCTAGTATCTTGGAGTTCTAACTGGTCTAGCTGTACCTATGCTAACCTCTTGATTGTTTCAATTTGGCCTTGGGAGGAAATTGGACAATCAAGCAAGGCTAAGTTGGAGGCTTAACTGGTATGAATGTACCATAAAGTAGGGTCCCCATTTGTGAAGGGTAAATGATCTAGGAGGATGGTGTATGATGAATGGAATAGAGAGGTATGAAAGATGAACCTTCTTGGTCCATTCAATACACTATCACAGGAGGAATGAGTGGTCATCATGGAGGGTGTGTATTCCCAAACAGTTGAAGCCTTCCATTTGAGAGGGAAATGTAGGTTGTTTGGCATAGCCCCTCCATGGATGGGTTATGGGTTCCTAGTGAAGCCACACACCATTACTGTCATAGCCATTGTGGGTGTTGGTTGAATGGTTATGATGGGAGGGTGTTGTGGAAATGTAGCTAGATGGTAGGTGCTTCTTATGGGTGAATTGATAGTCAAAGCTGGCATGGTTCATGTTATAGTGCAGCTTGGACTAGTTTGAGTATTAATTCATGGATGGTCAGATATAGGATAGTATAGATTGTATTGTCTGTTCTTGTAGTATTTCACTGGATGAAATATGTTTTATTCCAGTTTTGTGAGAATTGTATTGTAATTTGTAATTGTTGATATTAATATAAATATTCACCCTTTGCACCAAAAAAAAGTCATTCTATTAGATTGGCTCGAAAATGCAGAANTTTTTTTTTTTTTTTGCATTGGAGCTTATTGAAGTTTTTGATTTATGAAAACATAATAACTAAGGATTTAGGATCATGTATCATGTGAGAATAACTTTTTGTGTAACATGTTTTCATAGTAACTAATTCTAACATCATTTGTCATGTGCAGAATCTTTATAGTTTAGGGGTAAGAAAGATTGGAGTAACAACACTTCCACCAACAGGATGTTTACCTGCTGCCGTCACTCTTTTTGGTATGGGAAGCAACAACTGTATCTCAAGGCTGAACAATGACACCGTGGTGTTTAACAAGAAGTTAAATGCCACATCTAGTAAACTAATTGCAAGATTTCCGGACCTCAAACTTGTGGTTTTTGATGTCTACCATCCTCTTCTTGATATCATCACAAAACCGGCTAAGAATGGTAACATTTTGACATTTAAACTTTGCTTATAATTTTAACTTTCTATATGTGGCAAGATGTCCATCCTAGGCGCGCGGTTTGTTAAACGTTTCACATCTGGTCACTCTCTAGTGTAGTTGAACGAGTCCAATCAGGTTTACCTGTTAACACTAATATCTCTTTTTTATAAAGAAATGATAATATGATATGATGGGTCACGTTCAATGCAGAACCACATTTTTGTACAGAACTTACAGAACCACTTTAAACCAATCAAAATTTAGTAGTATTAAATATTTTCATTTAATTCAAAAAGGGTATAATAGTCAAAACACATTTTGACTTTTTTTGGAATTTTTAATTAAAAAACGTTTTTTAAAAGTGCTTAATTTTCGAAACTTTTTTTTTAATATATATTTTTCTAGTGTATATGTTTTCAGAAGAAAAAACGAGTGCATTTGTGTTTTTTGTTTAAATATTGTAAATTTTATATGTTTCTAGCGTACAATTTTTTTTGCTTGAGATGATAATTGCACATATGTTCATAGTTTACATTCCTTAATCTTCGTAATTTATAACAAAAAAAGAATAAACATATACATGTAACATCTAAACTAATAACAAATCAAAAACATAAATATATAAACAAAACTAATATAGAATGAAATTCATTTCAAATACAAATGCACCTAGTTAAATATATTATCAACATCATTCAAAAACATATATGCACTCTTCTAAAAACATATGTGCATGCTTCACTTTCTCTTCAAATTCATTATAACATATGAGTAACCTTGCAAGAACATATATGCACGCTTCACATTCTCTTCAAATTCATTAGAGCATATGAGTACCCTTTCGATAACATACATGCATGACTTCTAAAAACACAAGTGCATTCGTTGATCATCTTCGTCACATGCCGTCTTTCCAATTTGAGCCATCCTCACTGAAACATATATAAAACAAAAATATTACTACTTAATACTTATATAATTTTGATATATACGTGGGCCTGCTAATAAAAAAATCACTTGAAAAATCATTTGTTGGTTTTTTGATGCCATGAATATGTGGACTTACACTCCTTAAATACGTATATACATTTTCCAAGCTATTTGGTATCACATTTTGGCTACCATATACAGAAGATAGTAAATATCTGGCATCTCAATGGGTCAATTTATATATACGTGGGCCTGCTAAGCCAAAACAACTGCACATGCTTCTGAATGAGAAACAATGTTCACCAAAGGAGGTTTCTAAAACCAAAATTCAAAGCTAGACATAATACGATTAACATTGAATCTAGGCGTATAACTGTTTGTAACATTATTAATTTTTACATTCAAATAATTTTAGCAACCAAAACTAAAACCTGGAATGGGTATGTCGACATATAACCCAAAAGCCCACCGTCGTCATCCCCCTCCAACCGTTACCGCCGTCCTCATCCTCCAACCGTCGCCGCCGCCGTCCTCTTCCTCCAGCCGCAACCGCCTTGGTTCTCCTCAATTAGTTTGCGACAACATCTCTTGGTCTGTGTTATGGTGGATCCGTTGTTAGTTGATCAGATTCACGATACGTTGTGGTGGTGACAGGGTTGGTGCGGCTAGGGTTTGTGGTGGGGAAAAAACTGATAGCAAAATCAAATGTTCAGATCCATATGGGACAGTTTTTTTTTGAACGAATATGTGACAGTTTATTGCATTGATATGAGGTACAAGGATGTAGCGGCTAGGGTTAGTGGTTGAGGAAGAAGGAGAGAAAAACTATGGTTTAGATTTGGGAATGAGATCCGAAATTATGATACTCCGTAGTGTTTAAGATATCCTATAAAGTGTATTACCAATAATGCCCTTAATTTATTTTCTTTTTCCAATATAAATAGTAGATATTTACAAGAATGCCATCTTGCATTGATATGAGGTACATCATGCATTATTAGGAGTAAAAATGCTGGTTCTGTAGGTTCTATACAAAAAAATGGTTCTGCATTGAACGCTACACTATATATATATATATACATATATATATATATATATATATATATATATATATATATATATATATATATATATATATATATATATATATATATATATATAATATATATATATATATATATATATATATATGACTTGGACTTCATTGTATCGATGCATATCAGTTTTATACACATTATACTGGTTTGCTTTACTAATCTTCTTCAAACAAAAGACTTGGATAATTTCACTAAAAATACATATAAAAATAATAATTTCCGGTTATTGAAGCATATGTAATTCAGTTATTCTCTTTAAAAATATTTTTGTAATATGATATATTATTTACAAGATACATATAATACCACATATGTTTTTATTACATATGTTATTATTTATTCCTTGTCTTAAATTCCTTGTCTTCTTTAGCAATTAAATTCTTTTAATGTTTTCCAAAATAAAAATTAATGTGAATAGTCAAGCTTGTTTTATGCAAATACCACATATGTGTTTATTACATATTTTTTTATTTATTCTCTGTCTTAAATTCTTTTTCTTCTTTAGCAATTAATTACTGTAAATTCTTTTATTAGTGTTTTTTCCAAAATAAAAATTAAGTGTGTATCTTACATAACCGCACTAAAAGAGCTCGGAAATAACTTAAATTTAGTAAATATTTGTGTATATCTTACGGGAGATGATTTGCACACTCTTTCAATTGATTAGGACGGGAGATGATTTGTACACTCTTTCAATTGATTAGGACACTCCAATTTAGTGTGCTTGGACATTTATACCCTCATATGGATGAAAATGTAAGTGTAACTGAGAGGGTATAAATGTCCAAACACACTAAATTAGAGTGTCTCAATAATTTTATGGAGTGTGCAAACCAAACTCAATTCGTTCATATATTTTGTATCAAGTTTTGCGTAATACAAACAAAAATACTTAAGATAAAAGTTGAAAAGTAAAGACCGAAAAAGTCAAAAGGGGACAATAATTTTGGGACGGAGGGAGTATTCATTAGTGTGTTTAATGTTGTATTCTTAATTTTAAGATTTTGATATGTGTGTTTAATTGATTTGTACCAAGTGCTTTATATGTTGTATGTCTTAATTTTAAGACTTTTGATATTTAATGTGTTTAATGTTAGAAAATTAAATTTTAGAGATATTTAGGGCGCGTTTAGTTGAGGGAAAACACCCTTTTTTCACAAAAGGTTTGGTAGAAAATTAGAAAAACATAGATCGCGTTCAAATAAGCGTTTTCAAATAAAATGTTTTGCAAAACACAAAATCTCCTATTTCCTACCTTAACAAGGAAAATTATCCACAAAAAAAAAAAAAAAAAAAAAAAAAAAAAAAAAAAAAAATTGTTTTCCTTGATTTCTTTTGTAACCAACAACCCTCCCTCCCTTTCTTTAGAATAGAAAATATAAACATTAACTAAACACGTTTTCTATATTTTCAATTGTTTTGTGTAGATAAATATTTCCCTTCAAATTTTTACAAAATTAGAGATAGAAAACAAAAGAATTTTTTTTTTTTTTTTTTTTTTTTTTTCAACTAAAACCATCCTTAATGTTTTAAAATTGTGTTTAATTTACTTGTACATTTTGCTTTGTTAGTTGTATTGTTTAATTTTAAGATATTTAATGTTAGAAAAGTTCTTTGTGCTTTATAAGATAGTTAGATATGGGAAGTCAAAACCTTCATATTCATGCTACACATTGTTTAGAGTTTTTCTCATTCGTATGATTGATTAAAGTAAGTTAAAAGCAATTGAAAATCGAAGAACTTCTCTTCTTATGGTATTGTAGTTTCAATGTATTCGAGTTATGTCAATTTCATTCTTATATTGTTCGGATTTGTTAATCATTTGGATTTGAATTGCAATCTAGCTCAGACAGCTTCAAACAAATCCGAATTTTAGGGGAGAAAAAAAATGTCAATCTAGCTTCAAATCATTTGGATTTGAAGCTATTGATTAAAGGAAAACGATATGTCCACTTTTGCTAGAACGTGGGAGACTTTTGGACCACGGTACAATTCATCTGCAAAATCAACTTTTGATCCCTAACATATGTTGATTTATTACTGGTATTGTACAAAATACGCGATTAATAAAATACAGAAATGACGTAAACTCGGAGAAAAATGAATCTTCCTATTTATGTAAGATTTGAAATCAGAATTGCCAATTTTGGCAAAACATTCCAGTAATCAAATGACGAACCATAACGACTAATGACTCAAATTGTTGATGGCGCATTCATTAGTTGGTTAAAACCACTTAAACTAGAATAACAGTCAACACACATAAATTAAATTCACATATACTATAAACATGGGCAACTTTTTGCTTAAATTTTACACAGGACATAGACCTACAGTCTGTTTGATTGCAGCCCTAAGCAATTAACAAATCGTATCTGATAATTCAACATAATCAATACTACCAAACAGCAGAAAACTGCTCATGCCGTCATGCGGGATTGTATACTTAATTGGGACAAAATGTCATACTATCATGGTTACTAAAAAAAATCTCTCCTTTAGGAGTGATAATAATACAATATAAATGTCACCTCCCATATATATCATTGTGTTTTTCTTTCCTGGTATCCCTCATACTCATTTTACACCAAGAAAATAGAACTCATTTATAAAACAGCTAACGCGTTACACGATCAAAATGAACTGGATCTTACAATCTTCTGGAAAACCCCTGAAAGTCAATATCTTTTAATACACTGGTGACAGTGGTGGTGGTGGTGACACTGTCATAAATGGAGCACGTCCTATATGTGAATAGAGTATTTATACCTGAAATCATTAACTCATCATGCGTGTAGATCCTTGTCTGAGTTCCACGCTGGCGGTTTCTGAGGACTGACCTCGTTTGACACATTCACTCCACTCTCCACATTTATCAAAGGATCATTCTCACTTTCATTATTCTGGTAAAACCAATAGAGAAACCAATAAAGTCAGGTTATGGTTACACATTAATGATACTTTAAGTAGTCAATTTGGATTGTAATCTGTTATGTACCTGAGTAGTTTCAGTTGGCTTTGGCTGTGTATCACGAGTACAGAAATAAGAATAGAGCCCCATTCCGACAACAGCAATGAGGATTCCCAAAATGTTACGCCAACTAAAAGGGTCGTGTAATAGAACATAGCCAAACGCCAAAACGAGGCATGTTTTCAAATGACCCAGAACCTGATAAGTCACAGGTGACGTCTTTCCAATTACAAGGAATGTACTGAAGTTGACGGACACCGATATGAGACAGGAGAGAACAATGAATACCTGGCAATTAAGAAAAGTTAGAATTCCAGATCATGGAATATCAGAGGTGGCTGAAAAGGCACGTGCGGCAAGGGCTGAATAACATGTCATAACAGGTAAATACTGGAACGCGGCGGGTCGTCCCAAAACATTTCCTCTCAAAGAATTTGTTTTTTATATTTCATAAATAATTGTGTAATATATGAGGACAAGACTTGTAAGACTTCAACAATATCTTGACTTTGCTGAATAGATAATTTGGACGGTTTAATCACTTTTACGCATTAAAAACACACTTCTGGCAACTTTCAACCCATTTGAAACATTACAGAAATAAACACTATTTAAGTAAATCCGAAATTGCAATCTCTATGTAATATCAAACTGCCCCAATATTAAAATGCCAATTAGTTCTCACCAGCACTTGAGGTGTGTATTTGAAAGAAAACACATTCTGATTCGTCAAAAGAGCGTCTAGAAAAGGGCCTACGATGAACAGGATAAGAGCTTGGTATGGGCAAGATTGATATAGGAGTTGAGTCGAAGAAACCTTGAACTTCTTCTGGATCGTATTTGTCATCTGCAATACCAATGATTAAGGTCTGAACGTATTTGAAATTGATTTGCGAGCAATACAAACATAAATATGCAGTTGAAAGATCAATCATGATTATGAAAAGTAACAGAGCTTAAGGATACAATTTGAGCCACGCAAGTTGTTATTATGGCAAGTAGTGATAAAACGCTGCCCAGAAGATTGAGCTGCAGATCAGTAACTGTAGCAATTCCAACTCCCAAGAGTAAGACGGCAAGCGAAAACCGCACTTTTTTACTGCAGGTGGTAGACAAGAACATGTTAGCAACGATTTTGGAAAATGACATAAGTAATTTAGAGCAAGGTTGCACTGATTTTCAAATATTTTGATTTTGGAAAGATATTATTTTGGACTGTTTCACCAAAATATCACTTAATTATGGTAATTTTGATATGTGAAGTAAATCATGTAAACATATGGCAAGTATACAGGCTGGCGACATTTTTATTCAGTATAAGCACATGCAGAAAGATGTATAAGTTAACCTGAATTGCTTGCTGAAGAAAAGAGTTTCCAAAAGTACGGTGCATGGAATAATTGCTAGTTTTGTCATCTGCAATGAAACCATCAATAAATATTAAGTCAGACTACAAAGAGAAGCCAGAAGCTTATTAAACATGAACTTTAAAAAATTGAACTTAGGAATGATGATCTTTATTCCCCAGCCCAAGTATGAAACACCAACAAAATCTAACAATAGAGTAAGAAAGTAACCAAAGGCCTTGGCCTGGCATTATGTGAGTGGCCCATCAGCCAAGAAGTCGCGGGTTCAAGTCTCAACAGAGATGTGCAGTGATAACGTATGTGAGTATTTGCCTTCCAAGAAAAAAAGTAAGAACGTAGGGTTTTGAGCAATTGTACTTAGCACTGTATTTCTAAACAGCAAAACTACAGTTTATAATAACTAGCGAACATTGACTCTAGTGTTTATTTTGGCTAACTGTAGTGACAAATGGTTTCATTCACTTATAAAGGAGTATTGTATTAATGTGAAATCATTTAACTCTAGCCAATCCACTGTTTGAAGTTCTAAACCGACTCTATACTAAAAGTATTAACTATTTAACTTATGATCTCTTACCCAAAGTTGACAGATTGGCATGGTTAAAGAAATATTTTTAAAAGAAAAAGAAACTTTACCTGGTAGAAACCAACAGAATTGAAACCGAGGCAGAGGTTTAGAAGCCCAATAGAGATCCCATTCAAGATGCCAAATCCCATGACAGCTCTTGAATCAAAAGGCTTGTGCTCAAAAAATTTCATCCATAATGCCACATGCAATGAGCAGAATGTGACTAAAAGATGCCAGCTTGTCAAAGTTGTAGCTGAGCATGCACAAGTGAAATAGAAGTCAGCATACGAACAATGTTAAGTACTAAATTCTAGTCTAAATTAACATATAAAATGTCCTAAGGCAAGTGATCTCAAACAAAGCATGGATGTTGCAGTTAACTTTTGACAACAGCAAACAGTTATTTAAATGTAAAACAAAATAAACAGGACTACGGTTTATATCCTGAAAGGGTATTTCATGATCATAAAGTTTAGCTAACATGGTAATTTCACGATTCAAATTCTCAGCAACATATTTAACCTATAAGTAAATATAAACTGTTGCAAAATATACAAATATTAATGCGAGCATAAAAATCTACATAGCTTCGTGTCGTAGAATTAGAAACTTTGAGAAACCATACAGCGGAAAACAAGTTTAACACAAAAGACTCAAATATTTGAATTCAAAAATTGCAGCTCATAGATATGTTAAGATAGCATGCAGGAAATTGAACCTATAGCATTTGTATTTCAAGGCAACCTTCCACTTTTACTTGGTTTAACTGATCTTTTGTTAGAGGGGGAAAAAAAAAAGAAGCCCAACTGCTGATATTGTGGTGTCAATCCCATGATTCATATAACCTTTTTGAGCTCTGGTTGCCCAAGCATGACAAATATATGAAGTAATAGTTGTCAGGGACAGAGTTCACATGATTACTTGTGACTTTCATTGGGGGATGTGACAAGAGTACAGTGATTGCAATAGGTTTTTGGAGAAGCTGGGGATGATAAAGATATCTTAGAGCCTAGTTAATTCTTCATGGGTCAGATGACCAATTCAATAATTTACACATCTTTTATGAAAGAAGATACATTATAGGACTTCCCAATCTCTAAATCAAAAGGTAGTTTGCTCCTAAATTAGTCATCTGACACCTCACCCAAACCAAAATCATTACCAAAGGCAAAGACAACTAGATTACTATATACCCGAACAAATTAGAATGTCTCAGACTCTCAGGTCATCTTTGTTCTGTTTTGTAGTTCTTGTTTGTCATTTCATTATATTATATGCCTGTTTTGTGCCCATTAGTTCATCGTCATGTTGTCCAAATGTTTTTTGCTGTGTTGAATGTACGTGTACCTGAGGTTGCCTGATGAGATCATTTGCTTTGTTAAGAACTCTCTTCATTGTATGATTCACATAGTTTACAATTGGTTTTTAATCTCCAAGCCACGCTAATGATTTGAGATTAAACCGGGTTTTGTGTGTGTGTGTGTTTAGATCATTTCTGCAAATACCATAACTACAGAGTTAGCGTGAGTCAAGCCCTCAACCATCCTCATTCTATTGCATCAAAAATTTAGTAGACAATGTTTTCTAGGTGTTACCAATGATTTTACTATATTCATATAAAAATTTGTACAAGAGAGGTTCCTCTTCTTTGTCCATGATTTGTTTGTAGTGGTGACTCACTTCATAGTTACTTTTTCTGCTCCTAGAACTTCAGAGTGAACGTAGCTCAACTGGTGTAGCAATTTTTCATCTCGACAATTAAACTAGGTAGTTGTTGATGCAACAATAAAAATAAAAATGATGAGAGTAAACTGTGCATGACTCTAAAAATTCATTTCCATAAGCTTCTGCTATAAAGGTCAGTCTAGAAGTCAAAAAACAGAAAGTTATGAGTTCTTTCGGGGTATATATATTTCACAATTGTTGACTGCCAGGGGCAGTGTTTTAATCTATCTTTCAGTCCACTTTATCAGCTTGATAACCTTAATTAGCCTTGTTAAATCTGCTGTCAAGAATTCTACTTCAACTTCCCTGTTATTTATTCTAAAGTTGCAACCGCTGCTGCACCAGTTGGCGTCAAGTTACACCTAAAATAGTGCCCTCTCAAGTCTCGACAGGTGTATAGAGGTCTTCCAATAATCAGTATGTTTATGTTTATTAGAGTTACTAGCATTTATTACTTAAGTTTGCAGCACCCTTTTGTTGAAAATGGTCATGGGAGAATCATCATTCTAGTATGTATGAGATTATGAGTGCCACTTAGTTTTAACAGTTGATTTTATCAGTCATCCTGTAAAATTATTTGAGTGCGTTGGACTCATTTCCAACCCTTCAAAGTAACGAAACAAAATAACAAAAAAGCATCATAAACAATATCCCTATTTCAGCAAATTTTATTTATCCTATGTCTTTTTTTGTGTCAATGGTTAAAAGTTGAGTATCGAGCTCCTAATAGCATTAATTGCCAACAATACAGGTACCAAAACATGTATCCAAAAATAAAAACATAAATTTGAGCAACATTTAGTTACTCCAACTGTCCTAAAAGTTAATATTCCAACGATCACGCGCTAACTTCCCTATAGACAATCTATAAAACATTAAGCACGATAAATTCTGATTAAACACATGAGGAACTAAAAACCACAAACGTAGCAAATATACTCGATTAGTACTTACCAAAAGTGAAGCCAAGAGTACTTATCAACGCCTTGTTGCAAATAACAATAGAAACCGACGAAATCACGGATAATCCCAACGCTCCAACTGTCCCTAACTGAAACCCCTGTCCTTCCCCCATCTTCTTCCCTCTCTTACAATATCACTGCCAAATTCCTTTCAATCTCAAACTCTATACATCAAAATATTAACACAAAATTCAGCATTCAAAACTTCAAATCCGACAGTAAGCAAATCACGCAATTTTACACACAGATCACACACCAACAGCTAACAACCTTAACCTAAAATCATTCAACGATAAAAATCAAAAATCGAGCTCGAATTTCGTAAAATCAAACAACCAAACATCAAATTCTTACCGCATCTCAGTAAGTAGTAAGTTTCACACAAAAATTACAGTGTATAAATCCACATAGAATCAAACATAAACTTCACAAATTTAAACAAATCAAAACGTCAAATTCTAACCTGATTTCAGTTAAATCGCAAACTATAACTAACTTAAAAACAACCTAAATCACAAATCCCGTGGACTAGTCTGCCAAAATGTCGGAAAGTGTAAACGCACATCACAAATTCAGAATTCAAATCCGACACTCTACAAATCACGTAATTTTACACATAAACAGCGTAAAAGAAGAGTGATTCAAACTTAACCTAAATAACAAAAAAAAATTAAAATCGAGCTCAAACTTGATAAACGCAAACAATCAATACACCGAACATAAAATTGTAACCTCATTACGTCATTTCAGTTAAATAACAAACTATAACTAACTTTAAAACAACCTAAATCACAAAATTCAGGTCCTAACATTCTATATTCACTATAATATGCCGCGCAACAATCACGAAAAACTAGTTAACAAATCACATACAAAGAATATAACTAACAAATATCGAAATTTAACGGCTCAATAACAGACTGTAACTAACTTGAAAACCTAAATCACATATCAAAAGCTCAGATCTCGCACTCTATATTCAGTTATTCACTATAACATAACATCATTCACTTACGAACAGTTTAAATACGTCATTTACATTTATAAATTATAAGAAAGTAAATGTAAATATAAACTAAAAGATCAGATCTGGCAGTGTGTAAAAATGTAAATATTTAATTAACCTGAGATTATGATTATGATGATGATGAGGTAGGTGAAAGTGAGTGGGATTGATATATATTTATAGAGTGCGTGTTGGTGAGTGTGAATGAGATGGAAGAGTGAGTGTGTTTGGGATATTTGAAAATGGTTTTCCGGCTTATTTTGCGCCGGAGAGATATAATGGTTAGATCGTGCTGAAATTCAACGGTTATGATTTCTTTTTCTTATTTTAATTTCCATTCATTTGATTGATTTGATGATCGTACTTGTATTTTCGTTTCTCTATAAGTGGTGCGCCTCTACTAGTTTTATTAGGTCCAATTCCAATTTCTTTGATTAGGTTTATTCAAGAGTAAACTACACCGTTCATCCTTGTGGTTTGCGTTGACCGAAGCCTATAGTCCTTTGACCAAAAAAGTTGCACCACTTGTCCTTAAGTCAGAAACGTTATGCGCCGTTAGTCCCTCCCGCTAACGGGGTCCACTAACGCTCGTTAACTTGTTTTCTCATGAGGGTATAATCGTCATTTCGCACCATAAGGACCAACGGTGCAAGGACGAACGGTGCAATTTTTCGCTTTTAGTCCCTTTTTTATCGCTTTCGTCCATTTTTTTTCGTTTTCGTCTGTGTTTTTAGGTTTTCGTCCGTTTTTTACGTTTTCGCCTGTTTATTTTATGTTTTCGCCCGTTGTTTACGTTTTCGTCCGTTTTTTTTATGTTTTTACCCATTTATTTTATGTTTTCTTTCGCTTTTTTTACGTTTTCGTCTGTTTTTTTTTTAAGTTTTCGCCCGTTTTTTTACGTTTTCGTCCGTTTCTTTTACGTTTTCGTCTTTGTTTTACGTTTTCACCCGTTTATTTTACATTCTCGTCCGTTTTTTACGTTTCGTCTGTTTTTTTATGTTTTCGCCCGTTTTTTACGTTTTCGTCCGTTTTTGTTCCGTTTTCGTCTGTTTTTTAACGTTTTCGCCCATTTTTTTTAACGTTTTCGTCCGTTTTTTATGTTTTCACCCGTTTTTAAGTTTTCATCTGTTTTTTTAGTTTTCGTCCGTTTTTTTTAAGTTTTCGTC
>LBNU01039217.1:103647-145379 GCA_014162995.1 Artemisia annua
GATTAGCTCCATGATTATCTCTCGGATTGTGTTGGAGAAGGGCTCAAGGTTTTCGTTTGTTGGTTAGGCAAGTTCAAGTTCTATGTGGAGGTGTTCACATGGAAGATTGATGGAAGTTCTACGATGGCTATGTTCTCGTGCTACTTTAGTGAATCATGTTTTAATTCCTATTTTTATTCACTTGTATAGTCATTGTAGGTGATAAGTTTTTATTATGTAAGTTATAAGAATGGTGTGTCATTCTTATATTCGAGTTTGTAAGTGTCCTATGGGACTGAGGTGAGGGACAACACCCTCATCCTATTGTACCTCAACGTTTTTTGGAGTAATGAATTTTGCCGGGGTGAATAAACCCTTTTAACCAAAAAAAAGATAATTGTATGATTGCATTATTTTCAAACCGTGTGTGCGGACAATGTTTTGGTTGGAACAGAGAAAACTAACGTGTAAAAAGATTTTATGGAACAACTTGACTTTGTTCAGCGCCTTTTAGCTGGAATTTGATTAGGCTCGCAAAATCTTGTTTTGATACGCAAGTACTCCGACGCTCCAACTGTCCAACATGTATATAAATTGATCAACTTGAAGCAAGTCAGTTTAACAGTTGTCCAATTAGCATGTCGAGTTAGATACTTGCAACTTCAAAATACGACTGACCGATGGTTTGTAAAGAAAAGACGATTGTTTCAAACAAATCAACCATGCATATAAACTATAGGTTAAATTGGATAGAGTTCATGAGTTTTACTCGTAAATATATGGTAGCACGAATCATTCGAATGATGGTTGCAATGACATACCAACTATATGTCCTTACATGCCCATGCCCTTAGGTCTAGTGGTAAATTTGACCAACAAGTTACCGATCACGCTAACCTTTAATAAAACAATACTCTATCTTGCTGGAGCGAGGTACAGGGGAGGTAAGATACAGGCACACCTCAGAAACTTCTACTGATCCTAATAAACTTAGTTGATCTTCAAATCATTTCATATCAAACTTTCTTTTGGACTTTTAATTGATATTGAGTTTATACAGTAAAAGTGAGAAGAGTAGCAGCGGCATCATTCGTCCACATGCCACACTCACTCGGTGTCATCAGTTGTATCACAGCTTTCTCTCTTTTGGGGGGAAAAGAACTAAATGAACACTCAAATTCTTATACATGATTACACGAAGCAAGCTTCTTACGCTAAAGACCTCAACCAACCAAGAATTCCAAGGAGACCAGCATCTAATACCGCTGACTTCTTTTCAAGTCCTGCAAGCAAAAAACAGACATCAAAACTTTTAGTTACAACTTATATAAGTTTAAGCTCCGATATCCAAATTTATAATAAATTAATGTTATACCAGGAAAATTATAAAATAACATTTTAAGATACTACGTAGCATATAACACTTACCAACGTCTGCAGCTACTCGATGTGCACACATGACTCCTGAGAAAGCTACGGCTATAACACCCTGTCCTGGAAAACAACTATCTCCCACACAATATAGACCATAGCCAGCCTACAAGGTTTATTTTAACAATGGTAAAAATACCGAGTTAGAATCAAAGCAAAATGATTATTAAAATGTCATAATATATCTTTATTTGAGCTTACAGTGGTATTAAAAGGCATTCCCAATAATCCCTTGGGCACATTACGTGGCATTGGCCCGTATGTGCCACTATCACGAGCCAGATACCGTCTGTGTGTCTTGGGTGTTCCCACCTGCCAAAGAGTATAACTTTTAAGGTCTTGTGTGCGTTTAAGTCATTTAAATCTAACCATTTTGTGGGTCTCAGTTATATGACGTGAGCAGAAACGAAGACCCAATGGTACAAGTATTTAAAAGGGAAATAAAAAGTAAATTTTTTAGGCCGTTCAAAGAGAAATAATAAAAGATTATATTTCAGGAAACATGTAAAGTGTAGTGTACCTCTATAAATTCAATGGATGATTTTAGGCCCGGAAATAGTTTGTTTTCCAGTCTGCTGATTATTTTGTCTGCAACAAGCTTCTTCTTTGCTTCGTAATCTTTCGTGGAAAGTCCCTATTTTTATTTTGCAAAAACAACGTAAGAATGTACATACTATGCCAAGTGAACATTAGTTATAACTTATAAGAAATTACATATATATTTGCCGTCCTAGGTGTCTGATATCAACTGCAAAGTTTTGATTTATTGTATAGACATCTACCTAAAGTTACAAAATTTACCTATTGTACTAATAACCACCACTCATTACTAAAAAATATTTCTGCACTTTTAATAAAAAAGAGAACTTCTAGAATCAAACACTGCGATGTGAATTAAAGAATATATACCTGCCAATCATCTATAGATGAAGTTGTAAATATGTGAAGAATATGACGTCCTTTTGGAGCCAACGATGAATCAAGTATAGTCGGGATGCTCAAAAATATACTCCCGTATGGCGCCTCTAAATTTTTCCAATCATCCTGCTCGATTAAAAGGAATTATAAAGAAAATTTCTATGTGTAACGACACACAAGCAGAGTCGGCATAACAGTCGCGTAGGGTAAGATGCCAACAGGCGTCAGGTTACTAACGAAACACTTAATTCCCAGAACCAAATAAAAATTTATCTACAAATAATGTGTGTGTCGAATAAAACTGCAAAAAACTAAATTATTTCAGTGAATAATCTAAAATTTTGAATAAGTAAATGTAGGAGGCTTTGATAAACTAATAATTCGAATTGGGCAACTTTCGACCCATTTAAGTTAAAGTAAGTCCTGTGTTAGAATAGTGACTTAAACTTTAGGGGTTATTTGGTAATTTGTGTTACTTGTCTTGCAAGTTTGTTTAGACTATAAATAGGGATTGATTGTATTAGTTTTCTTTGTACCGTTTGAATTACGGTTTGGTACCTTTAAATTTATCTTTGAAATTTGGTTTTGTATTTGGCTTGATAATTTGAATAAAGCTTCCGCTTCGTTTGTTATTTGTTTGTTTGTTTCGTCTTTGAATTACCAACATCCTGTATTTGACCCCTCCCAGATAATATTGTAATCCAAATCAACGCATTCATAAGTAAATGGGTTGAAACTGCGAGTACCTCAAGAACAAAATGGTGGCAATCTGTATCAGGTGGCAACACCTCGGCTTTGACTCCCATGTGAATAGAAAGAAAAGAAGGGGCTTTTACATAAACTTTTTGAAAGTTTTCTTCTTCTTTCGGTAGATCCTGCTTTTTCAAAAGTTTGCCTATAATTCCAACAAAAAAGAGTATACTCTAATTATATAAATTACGGAGTATCAAGCATAGATAAGTGTATAGGGATTAAAAATATTTGAGTGAAAACTAACCGAATGTATCCCATCTAGTAGCATTTGAGATTATAGTTTTGGCAAAGAACTCTCTTCCGTCTGATAGTTTCACTCCTACCTACGATAATCAGTGACCAAGCCAGGAATTTAGTTACTGGTCGGCCAAATGATAAACTAGCATTTACCCTACATGGTAATATCACTAAAAAATAACTTTATCCTAAAATGCAATTAGCCAATTAGCTATGTTTGGGACAAAAATGAATAGGTATAGAAACAACAAATCATATAAAGGTGGGGAAAAAAAAATAAAATAAAAAATAAATAAATAAAATTCTTTAGTAGACTGCATAATACAGCATATTTGAAGGTTAAATCAATAAAACAAAAATAAATGAATGATTTATCTATTGGAACACGCTATAACATACATGAAATATAGATGCTAAAGGGTGGGCCAAATAAATTTGAGGGGCTAACGTAATATGAATCTAAGGAATGTATAAGCTTTTGCTAAAAGTTTGGGTTGGCCACGACATATGCTCTGTCACTTACCACAATGCAAAAAAGCACATAAAAAAAGATTAACATTATTTTTTACTCTCAGAGAAAGTTATACTTAAAAAGGCTCATAAATGATGACAAGAGTCTTGTAATCAATATACATATTATACTTCATCTCATGAAATTGGAATGTTTTTTGTTGGGCTTTAACGATGAATACCCTTCAACAAACACAATGTAATTAGTAACTTTGTGCACCCTAATCAACATTCTCACTTTACGTGTAGTAAAAAAAAATGGCGATTAGGGCAAGTTAGCGACAAAACTTCTTATAACTGGAATTAGACACAAAAAACGGAGCCTTTATGGACTTAAAATACACTATAAATGTATCTGCAACAATAACAAATAACTAGGAAGCATCTTGAAACTGTAAGCAAAGAGGGCCATAAACATAATATGAAGGAACTTTACGGACCCAAAATCAACACTATTATCCTATTTGTGATGTTAACAAAGGGGAAACTATAACAAACTACTTGAAATTGGAAATATTTTACATAGAACTATATCAATATGAGAGCTAAACTTACAGCTTTCCCGTTATCAATGATAATGCTTGTGACATTTGCCCTGTAAAGTATTTCGCTTCCCTGATCAACTAAACCTTTTGCCAAGGACTTAGNAAAAAAAAAAAAAAAAAAAAAAAAAAAAAATCTTTAATAGACTGCATAATACAGCATATTTGAAGGTTAAATCAATAAAACAAAAATAAATGAATGATTTATCTATTGGAACACGCTATAACATACATGAAATATAGATGCTAAAGGGCGGGCCAAATAAATTTGAGGGGCTAATGTAATATGAATCTAAGGAATATATAAGCTTTTCCTCAAAAGTTTGGGTTGGCCATGACATACCCTACTAATCACGTAGCTCTGTCACTTACCACAATGCAAAAAAGCACATAAAAAAAGATTAACATTATTTTTTATACTCTCAGAGAAAGTTATACTTAAAAAGGCTCATAAATGATGACAAGAGTCTTGTAATCAATATACATATTATACTTCATCACATGAAGTTGGAATGTTTTTTGTTGGCCTTTAACAATGAATACCCTTCAATAAATACAATGTAATTAGTAACTTTGTGCACCCTAATCAACACTATCACTTTACGTGTAATAAAAACAAATGGCGATTAGGGCAAGTTAGCGACAAAACTTCTTATAACTGGAATTAGACACAAAAAACGGAGCCTTTATGGACTTAAAATACACTATAAATGTATCTGCAACAATAACAAATAACTAGGAAGCATCTTGAAACTGTAAGCAAAGAGGGCCATAAACATAATATGAAGGAACTTTACGGACCCAAAATCAACACTATTTGTGATGTTAACAAAGGGGAAACTATAACAAACTACTTGAAATTGGAAATATTTTACATAGAACTATATCAATATGAGAGCTAAACTTACAGCTTTCCCGTTATCAATTATAATGCTTGTGACATTTGCCCTGTAAAGTATTTCGCTTCCCTGATCAACTAAACCTTTTGCCAAGGACTTTGCAATCCCTCCGACCCCACCAACAGGGTAATTAATGCCCCCATAATGTCGGTCACATAACACCTAATAGAAACATAAGATCATAAACATGGGTACAACCGTACAAGAGGAAGAACAATCCATTTAAAAAAAGAGGTGATGCTTACCATGCCTGCATTGATCATGGGTGTTTGTAAAGCATTAACCGTGCTAACAATAAAACACTGCAAGAACCAGATAACTAGTTTTTAAAGAAGAAAAGAGTATTAAGCAGATAGTACAAACCCTAGGAGGCAATGTCGGAAAAAGGGGGCTATACGGGCGGGTTGAGAGTGGGTCAAATCGGATTGGATTTGATCCCAAAACACTTTTTTCAGTTACTAATATTTCTAATGACTTATGATTAGAAAACAAGATTACTACAATAGTTACCTAAATATTTGGATAAAACAACTTAGGAGATAAAATCACCATTGTGACTTTCCACCTGTTAGCTAATTAATTTTTTTTATAAAAAACAGCCCAAATTGACAAATTCGAAAGTAAATGGGTCGAAACTGAGACTGACACGCCGGTAGCAGGCTCACCTCAGCATCTATGAATGAGAGCACTTCGGGATCTTTGATGAAATTGCGAGCTATGCTTCCAGCATTTTGTGGCAAATAGTAAGCTGCAAAAGACACATATAGCGTATAATATAATTTGGATTTAGCTTTGTTTTCTCAAACGCTTGAACAAATTGAATATAAAGAAACCAATCGCTAACATTTGAACTAAATGAGTAAATGGAAACCCATAATCATAGTATATATCTTTAGCTATTTCAGACATCTAGGACCACAAAAGGAAAAAGTCAGATGTCAATTGGTGAAGATGGATCGAAAAGGCTAAAGAGAGATGCCAAGCAAGTTAAATATGCAGATCCCTTTTACATTTTACGGTGCGTTTTGATAGTGATTATTTTAACTTGAAGAATCATCATCAGATCATCAGTTACTTAGAGCTACAGATGTACTAAATTTTACATTTATATCAGAATCAGTTCTCTTACACTCAATATACGTACCTAGTGTCAAACATTCCACGGGCTTTTTAAAAAACTGTCCAAAGAGATATATTGGTTCCTCAAGTGACTTAAGTTCCAAAGAATTCAACGCATTAAAAATCTGAGACATAAGAAAAAAAATATAAAATAAACAATTAGCCAATTTTGTTATTCAACACCGAGGTGAAAAAAAAACAGCTAGATATATTAATCACCTTAATCAAAAGTCAAAACAGACCTTCCAGCAAACATCATAGAATTTGAGAATCCCTTCCTTTTCGTGAGGGAATCTACTCGTAAGTTCAGAAATGAAAGCATTATATTCTCTGTGTACTAGGACAGAAAGATTATTTGGTAGATGAAAATGGACGGTGCTTGGATCAGGTATCACATCCATTTTACAACCAACTGCCGCCAATGCTTGAGTTATTAAATTCAAATTTCCCTATGACAAAAGAAAAGAATTTGACAAGTAAATCACCAGATGCCTGAACAGATAAATGCATATTTTTCAACATGACATAGTTCTCAAACGAAATAAACATTCTTTCATACGATTTTTTTGTTCCATGTTTGGCATGTCTTATATCCATTTCTGGATTGACCATGATCACATTATATCCATAATTGCATATAATAAAGGAACATACCATCATCGTATATAATGTATTACATGCTTATTGTTCAGAATCATATGTTTCCCTAAGGGTGTATATGAATACGCATTACAAAAAAGTATCAGTTGACTATTGTGACAAAAACTTGTTAGGATTCTGATTCTCTGATTATCTAGGGTCAAAGTAGTCCAAGATGTAGAAGCATTAATAAGTTGTCGTAAAAAGATTAACTATAGGCAAAACTGCCAACCATCTCTAACTTTAATCACGTAAAAAACACAGATCCAAAAACTCGTAAATATTTGCCATACTCAAAAGAAAGCTTCATTTTTATACAGTTATTTCTAACTCTACAATCATACTCATATAAGCTTTCCACATAACAAATTTAATTAGGGATAATATGTTATAAATGTATCTAACGGAGCACATTTAGCGCGTATCAAACATTTTTTTTTCCTATTAAATACACAAACTTTCTAATCTTCCTATTATATGTACTAAAATGAACAGATTAGGCAGGCGACGCTGAAGTGGCACCGGTCATTCATTACACACGATACGCGGGTGTATTTGATCAGGTCATTTAATACACAAAATAGGGGGAGCAGAGTAAATAGGGGAAAAAAGGTCGATACACGCTAAAGAGTATTGTACAGTTCATTAGTACATTGGACAGCAAAATTGAATCCAACACAAGACGAAATAACTACCTTATCGCTGAACCCGAACATAACAGATGAACCAACATCAAAAGTATACCCATCTCTCTCATAAAACCCCGAACTCCCACCCGGAATCACATACTTCTCAAGTACCAACACTTTTGCACCCTTAACCGCCAACTGCGTAGCAGCCACCAATCCACCAATCCCTGAACCAATCACAATAGCATCATAACCACCACCACCACCACCACCTCCACCTCCACCCTTCACTGCCACATCACCACTCTCAACCACCTTACCAACACCCATAACAGAATTACTCACTTTTACCCCAAAACTCACCAATTTTCTTACTTTTTTACCTTTTTCACCAAATTTCAAAAACCCCATTTCAGAATAAGCACAAGATTGCATCTTTAATGACTTAGAGCTAAAAAGACTCTGTTTTGAGCCATTTAACCATCTGGGTTGGTTGAAAAGAGCTAAATTAAGGGTTTTTGAGGGTGCTAAACATGAAACTAACTGATTTGAAAATCTGGGTATTGTTAAAGTCGATGAATTTGATAAAGGGTTGGTCTTGAAATCATGGTTTAGTTGAAAATTATGAAACCCCATTTTCATGGTTCTTGTTTTTTTTTAAGGTGTATATAAAGTGTTTGTGTTTTTTATAAGTGATATTTGAGGGAGAAGTGGTTAAGGTGGGATTTTTTTTTTTTTTTTTTTTTTTGGTGGGAGAAGAAGGAAAAGGGGGTGTTTGGATTAGTGATTTTTAGTGACATGATGATGATTCCAACTAAAAATATGAATGATTCGGTATGTTATGTAATGAGACAAAATGTTAGTAGTACCTAAATTTTGGATTTATTAGTGTTTATTGTGTTTAGTATCTTTGTGTTTGGTTTAATTTGTGATACTTTGGCCTGCAACCTTTGGACTTGAGTTTAATAGTGGTTTAAACACTCAAGAATATGTTAAAGCAAGGGGTATGTCAAATGAGAAATTATTTTAAAAATATGTCTATGCTTAATCTTACGTGTTAGCATTTTGTTGGTTGGAGCATATGAAACACTAGAAAAATTATTGCCACACAAATTTAGCGAAGTTATTAGGCATGTTTTTAGTCATGTCAATCATTTCTCATGTTAAAACGACTATTGTTGATCAATCCCTAGTTATATTATAACCGTGACCACTGACCATTCTCTTCACCAAAATATACCACCCATAAGCACATAAAGTTGCCCTTGGTTGGAGCCACGAACTCCTCACCGACAAACTATGATTGGCCACACAGTATTGACGAATGACGACATCCACCAATGGTGAATGCATACAAACTTGCGGCTCTTATGGGTCCAACAACAAGGAGATGCTACAAAAACATTTGAGTTTGATTTAAGAGATATTCGTCTAAGCTTATTTGATGTGCTTATTGGCTTCTCGTGTTATTATCATAATACAAGTGAGTTTTATAAAATATTTAAACAGAACTCGTAAATATCTATCGAACAGCAAAGGTCTTTAGATGCATCCCGGTCTCTCTTTTTACTAATGGTATTTTCATGGGTACTCAAGTTTGAATATCACACAGAGTCGAAGATGTAGTATAAGGTTGGTATTTTTTAATTGTGTTTTGGAGGACTGACAACCTTTATGCAAGTTCTAATACTCTAAAAGTTGCTTCTTCCGAGTGATTGGTGATCACACTTTTTGCAAGGCAACTTCTGTATGGAATGGGCACGAAGAAGTAGGTAAAAGAAAATAAGACAAACAGAATCGACGTTGTCATTGTTACTTTTTGTCTGAGAATTGGCCAATACAAAGTCCAAAAAATATGTTGACATGTTGTGTTTCAATATTCATACTAGTTTTCAGAAGCAACAAGAACTAAGAACAGAATCTCTCAATGAAAACATAGATGATCCTCATTCNCGACTCGACATTGCGAGCCGACTAATCCCACGGCGACTACCCTTTTTGGATGGCCCGGAGTCGACTACCCTTTTCACATGTAGATTTTGCAGCTGAAGTTATATGTTTGCATCAAATTGATTAGACCTAACAAAAGTTTTCTTCTTTTGATCATTATTTTGCAATCACAACTGCACTTTTAATATAACCTGATATTAATCAATAATCGTTGATCCTTTCCATGTATGAACTAATATATGTTTCTTCACAAACTAAGACGAGAATTGATCTGTGAATTGAAAAGTATCTATATAAGAAAGGTTAACAGATAAACAATGTAACAAGAAAATCATATGATAAATCAACTTTTATTCAGGCCAATTCAATACATTGTTTAGCGGATGCTATTCAACACCACAGCTTCACGACTGACCAAGAAACCGACACAAAACAATAAATATTATACAAATATAGATTACTGCGGATATATCTTCGTCTCTGTCTCACCACCAAATCTACTAATGAATACAACCTTCAAAAGAGGCGTGTAACGAGTAACTCACACATGAAGTATACGGGGTCCATAGCACAGGTATGGACTTGGAGTACACTAGTGCCAACATTTTATACGACTTTAAGACCATGACATGTATTCATTAGCTGCTAATCTAGTTTATAAAATAGATTTCTATATGAATATTTGTCATGATCATAAAGACGCTACTGAAAAAGATCGAATAACTTAAAGCTTTGTATTTTAGAAGAATTTTGAATGGACCTCTTCAAATTTTAAACTATCAAGATCTCGCTTGGTATGTTTGGCCAAACTGCCAACCAGCACGAACGACATTTAAGCTTGTTGTCGTCCTTCCATCACTAGTTGTGACTCTAAAAGAGAGACTCTGGCCATTAAGATATGAGTTGCTTTGCCAATTTTGACCCCAGTTGTGTGACATGGATTGCCATCCTGTTCTGGACCCTTTGATTGATACTGCATGTACATCACCTGAACCTCCAACGTTGCTGATTAAAACTAAGTTGAAGTAAGAGTGGCCGTGCATTGTGAACCTTATTCCTCCTCTTCTTATGCAAGGAACCCTACCGTACAAAAAACACTCATTGATATATAACTAAACTTTTAATCATGTATGTAAATCAGAAATCAGAATCTTAGAAATGTAATAAATAATGACTAAGTTACTCTTGATTTACCTCCTGTAAGACACAGGCACAATTCCAGCCTTGTACTTTGCAATATGCAAAAAAGCAGGCTGAGCCATGTCAAAATGTTGTAGTGGCGGGTTGCACCAACCCCCATTGTTACTAGGCAAGTCGTAATTGGGTGGGCAAAAATTGGTGCCCGTGATGATCACGCTTCCTCTTAGGCACCACTGTGGATCGTTGACACATTTTATCTCGTAACAACCCCCACAACTCAATCCATTGTTGAAAAGCGCAGTACTTAGTGCGGCAGTGTTTGTACCATAGCCTTCGCTATACAAATTTCCATAACCACATGCACCACCTGCATTAATGTATAAAATTAAAATACTATATGTAAATAACCCTTATCGTATTTAATTCTAATTGTATAAACTTAAGCAACCTCTATATGAAAATACTGTAGCAAATTGTACAGGGGAATGTCATAGAGTACTAATAGTGTTCTGTTTTACACTAAAACAGTTCGAAAAACTCAAGGTATGCATTTGCATATGCAGATACGCTGCAGACGATGTAGAAGTAGATCCGTTCACATAGATGAACCATGAATTACATGATCATGCTTGTTCGACATAATGAAAAATATTAGAAAATTATGGAGATCTAAAGGCAAAATGCCAATTTGCTACATAAAGTTAGATATGCTAATTTGAAAAACGTTTCACATGTTTTATGTACAGCATAAATGGTTTTTTCCTATATACCCTTTTGGTAGAGAAAAACTTATGTTTAACAAAATAAGAAAATAGTGTAAGGTTTACTGTCACACATAAAACTTTCCATAAAGGGCATTTCAAGAAAATTTCATGACTGGCAAAAGAAACATAAATGTTGTTGTCCCATAAAATGTGCAAGATATATTTAAAGTGCTCATAGCATACATGTTTTAGTGATTACATATGCAAAAGCTCACTAAGCAATAACCTATATGTCCTTATTATATCATCAACAACAATAGGTTATGCGTTCAAACCTTACTAGATAGACGTGTGTAAGTATTTGTAGTCGAATATATTACGAAAAAAGCAAGTAAAAGAAGTTTTGAAACTTACCCATTGTACCAGAAGCGTCCCCGCCACCATAAAAAGTGGCGTGGGCGCTATGCCAACCTCCGTTGGCGGTCGTAGTATGGAGAAGTGTAGTAATAAGCAAGAAAACAAAAGACATTTTCATAGGAGACATTTTTCTTAGATGAGAAAAAATGTTTGAAGGAAATGTTATGGTGAAAAAAAATATGAAGAGTTAGTATCTATTTATAATTAAAATAAGTAATCAAGAGCCACCGTGGGTGGTGTGGCTAGTGACGGCAGCACCGGTGAGATTCCGGTGGTCAAGAATAAGGCCAAATTGCACATGCAAATTGTCTTCATGTGGTGGATGTTGTTGTGCTACACATGCAAATCTATATTTTTTTATTGTGATAGTTAAATGTTATTGTTTGCATGATTAAACCAAGATGTTTGTTTGATTTGCTTGATCACAATAATTTGTGATATCACATCTTTGTGTTGAAATAATAGGTGTATTCGAAAAAATACAAATGCTAAACACGAGGATTTTAGTCAAATATGATTCTTTTAAAAGTTGAACTTAAGGAAAGTAAAAGAGTTTGTTTGATAAAATTAGCTAAGCCGAAACTAAGACTAGAATTAAACTAAAATACTAAACTTGCATTGAAACACAACCCAAGTCTCAAAAAATGCTACTGAATTTCTTTATTATAAACTACTCCCTCCGTCCCAAATTTATTGTCCAGTATTGACTTTTTTAGTCTTTATTCTTCAACTTTGACCTTAAATATTTTTGTGGGTGTTATATAATATTTGATGCAAAATATATAAATGGATTGGGTTTTAAGTGTACTTTTCAATAGTATAATTTTTTATCAAGTATTCTATAAACAAAAAAAAAATATATTTATGGTCAAAGTTGAACCAGTTTGACTTTGAAAATTCAAACTGGACAATTATTTTGGGACGGAGGGAGTAAAATGCAATATATATCTGTTCAAAAAAAAAAAATGCAATATATATCTTCAAATTACTTGGTAATAATAAATGCCCTAATAAAACAAACAAAAGGGTTGTAAGATACTCGTCATTTCTACCAATTTTGGAGTCTCGCTACAAGTATTTCAATCACTTACAGCACCTAACATAAGGGTTGTAGGTATTTTCGGACTAAGTTAGTGACGTCATCCGTACCTAACACAGATGAAAGAGTTAACTTGACTTTGGGTTTGATTTCAAGACCAAGCTCGAGCGTGAGAGTAAGTATCCTTGTTAACCGGAAGGATGGAGTAAATGCGTAATGAATGAGTTAGTTGAACAATGAATGAGGTTGGGGTATTTATACTACCCCAACTCTTGTACCTGACAACATTGAAAAGTGATGAGCCGAGCTATGCCAAGCGTAGGTGCTAGGCAGTACGTCCATGTGGGGACAACATCCTGTAATATTCGGGTGTAGTGGCTCATGCCTGGCTCTTGGCATGGACCGTTTGATAAAAGAGATTCTCTAGATAAAAAGGTGTTTATCTTTAACTCTAATGGACCCGCTCTGAGATAATGAAAACCCTGTAGGTTATAATGTTTTATTAATTCAAAATTTATAATGATGACTACGTATGAAATCTTAGAAACCCTAAATCCACAAACAGGCTTGGGCTTATTTATCTTCTAATAGCAATTGCTATGTCATATAGTCGTTTGAAGCTATTCATCTTAGTTGTTTTTCGGATTTGTGTCCTTAATGAGATTTAGAAATGTAGAGAGAGTTTGTGAAATTGTGAATTTGATTAATGAGGAGAAGTTACATTCAAGGTGATAGTTCTGAGTATATATACATGAGGACTAACTAACAAGTACAACACTAACTACACTATATACAAGTCACATAACACCACATTCCTTTAATGCATTAAGTCTGCACAGTTATTGCTTTGTCTTTGACAGTCTTTGGCTTGAGCTTGTGAAGCTATTGACTTTGGAGCTTGTTTCTGCTGATAAGCCTTTACCCTCCCCGCAAGTTGGCAGTGTGTAAGGATCACACATGCCAAACTTGGATAAGCAAGTATAATGTGGAGCTTTTGAAAGACCCTTTGTGAGAATGTCTGCAGCTTGTGCTTTGGTAGGAATGTATTTAGGTAGAACAGCTCCATCTTTGATCTTGTCTCTAACAAAGTGACAGTCTATTTCAATGTGTTTGGTTCTTGCATGTTGGACTGGATTGGATGCAAGTGCAATAGCAGATACATTGTCACAGTAGATGGGAATGGGAGATGGTACTATAACACCCAAGTCTTTGAGAAGACACCTTAACCATGTAAGTTCACAAGTAGTGTCTGCTAACGCTCTGTACTCTGCCTCTGTAGAGGATCTTGAGACAACTAACTGCTTCTTAGATTTCCAGGAAATGAGACATGATCCTAAGAAAACACAATGACCTGAGACTGATCTTCTTGAGAAACTGCAACTTGCCCAATCACTATCACAGTAAGCATAGAGTTGTAGAGATGTGTTGTGGGGAAAGAAGATGCCTTGTCCAGGACAACCTTTGATGTATCTGAGAACTTTGATCAAGGCTTGTAGATGAGGGGTCCTTGGAGCTTGTGTGAATTGACTTAAGGTTTGTGCAGCATAGGCTATATATGGTCTGGTAATGGTTAGATAGAGGAGTTTTCCCACTAGAGTTCTGTAGAGTGTAGAATCTTCTAAGAGTTCTCCATCATCATGGTTTAACTTGACCAGGGGATCAATTGGAGTGGTGGATGGTTTCACATTGATAAGGCCAGCAGTGTCAATTAACTCCCAAGGCATATTTTCTTTGTGTCATGACAAGACCAGAGGAATTCTTGAGAAATTCAATGCGTAAGTAGTAATTGAGGTAGCCAAGGTCCTTGATACTGAATTCCTTGTGAAGCTGTTGCTTGACCTGATTGATGAATTGTAGATTGTTGCCAATGAGGAGAATATCATCAACATAGACCAAAAGGCAAGTAAAAACTTGATCTTTCTTGAAGATAAACAAAGAAGTATCTGCATAGCTTTGTGTGAAACCAAGTGAAATGAGAAAGTTAGTTAGCTTAATGATCCACTGCCTGTTAGCTTGTTTTAGACCATATAGTGACTTCTTGAGTCTGCAAACACTGCCTTTAGGAGCTGTATAGCCAGGTGGAAGGGTCATGTACACTTCTTCAACAAGGTCTCCATGTAGAAAGGCATTGTTAAGGGTCATGTACACTTCTTCATACACGTGTGGTCCAGCTATCGTTTGGACACGTGTTGTCCGAACACGTATTATCTGGACACATACATCATCAGTAATAATAAATGCCCTAATAAAACAAACAAAAGGGTTATAAGATACTTAAATTTAATCTTTCTGAATTTTTTATTATAAACCAAAATGTAATTATATATCATCAAGTTACTTAGTACAATAAATGCCCTAATAAAACAAACAAAAAGGTTATAAGATAATTTCGGTTGTTGGAAGTGGACACGTGTATAACGTTTGGAATATTTTTCATGTGGGCATTACTTGGTTTTAGTTAATCAAATTAAATAATTCATGATTAAAGAATGGATTAATGTTAATCAATCTTAATGGATTGAAGTATAAAAAAGTTGGGTACGTTGATCCTTCTTGTGCTTATGTCGGTGTCACACTATTATTTATACACCCTTTGTTATGTTTTATGTCGACGGTCGGTTAAATCAAACACTTTTCTGCAATACTCCGTAGCTACATACTACCTTCATATGGACTTTGTATTTATTTATTAAAACTAGATTACTTGGTATGTCTGAAAACAATTTATATCCGTGATTTTGGGGACAATTTGGAAATCAAGAGGAATCTTTCATTTCTTAAAAGTAAATTACAAAAGTTGGTATGATAACTACATGCTGAATTATAACGAGAAGAAATACACACACATGTACACATATTACTTATTTATGAAATTTTTTAGCATGTATCTTTTCAACATGTAGTTATCATGCCAACTTTCTTTGGGCTATATTTTTACATCATCCGATAAGCGACATGCAAAATGAACACAAACAATATGAAGTGATAATATAAATTATACAGAAATAGCCAAAATATGGTAAAAAGGTTCATCGATCTTTTTGTGTGCAATCAGGCGCTAAATTAAATAATTATACTACAACTTTTAATATTAACTAGATAGGTATATTTGATCGTGCTCTGGCAAAACATCCTGCAAGATATGAAATATTGAAGTTGGTCCTACCCATGTTACATATCATCTCATATGGTTAGTTGCAGTTTTCTGATTTTGTTTGTTCTAAACGCATGTTAGGAATCCATTATTGTTACGATAATTATAATTATCAAAGAATTAATGATACAACTATATAGTGCAAGTATTTGGAAATGGTACTACAAACCACGTATTTGATTATATCAGAATGCGATTAATTGTTCTTAAAAAGCGATATTCTAAAAAGAAATAAGCATATAAGTAGTTTAAATATAACACCTCCAACATCTCGAAGAGATTATAGACTTCCGAACCAGAAAATGTGACTCATAATGACCGACAACTAATTAAAAAAACAAACATAAGTTCTAAGCAATCATGTTTCAACAAGACCAACCTTTTGAGTAAAACTGTATCAATAAATAACATGACAACTTTTCAAAATTTTTGCAGGTCTTTTCCTAATCAATAAAAATTTGACAACTTTTCAAATATACACACCATATTAATTTTAAAAGCCACACATGTAGTTTCGCATCATAAGCCTTTCTATCTATATAGATTAAGCCATTACCAAACCAAGGAGCGAATTCGTTCACAAGTCAGTTGACTGATTCTATAGATAAGGCGGAAGTATCTTGGCTCAACATTAAAACCCTTCTTAGTAAGGCTTCGGCCTTACTATAGCGCTTCGCTAACTCGAAACGCCTCGCTATGAGAATCAAGCTTCACTAACGTTCGCCTAAGTCTTGAAACACACTTTGAATTAAGGGTGGAGCCAGAATCACGATTTCGCAAGTATAATTATTTTCCGCTATACACCGTCGCTTTACGCTGGTATTCGTCTAGTATTTCATGATATATTAATTACACCTATCTATACTACTCTTAATGCATTTGGGACATTATATAGAATGAGTCTTAAAAATTTATACTACTTTATAATGCATTTGAGACTTCCTATAAAAAGAAGTCTTAAATTGATTAAACCAACACAACTTGCCCCTTATGGAATCTTCTATCAAAATAATCCATAACGAGGAATTAACAACATTGGAACAAACCATATAAACAGAACTAGAATCATTAGGAACTTTATTCAAATTTAACATAAATATTCCATTGTTATAATAACCAAACCAATACACCATACTTCGATAAGATATACTAAACCAATACACTAAACCAATACACCAGACTTCTGTAGGACCTTTATTCAAATTTAACATAAATATTCCATTGTTATAATAACCAAACCAATACACCACGCTTATTTAATACAGGACTAGAAATTAAATTCTTACGAAGTTTAGGTACATATAACACATTAAACAACGTTCTCATTTAGGTCCAAATTTCTAACGAAAATACAAACTTTCAGATGTACACATACTTTCTCATTTAGGTTCTATATTCTAGACAAATTATGAGCTTTTAGATGTATAGGTACGCTCTCACTTAGGTTCCGTATTCTAACCAAATTTGAACTTTTATAAGTAGAAATACCTTCTTATTTAGATTCTATCTTCTAACTAAAATAAGAACTTCCAACTTTATACCTACGTTCTCATTTAGGTTCCAACTTCTAGCCAAAATACAAACTTTCAGATGTACAAATATGATCTTATTTAGTTTTCATATTCTAGCCAAATTCCCAACTTCAGATGTAGAAATACATTCTTATTTAGGTTATATCTTCAAACAAAAATGAGAACTTTCAAATGTATACCTACGTACTCATTTAGGTCCAAACTTCTAACCTAAAAAAGAACTTTCAGATGTATACATAAGTTTTTATTTAGGTTTAATCTTCTAACCAAAATAAGAACTTTCAGATGTAGAGATACGTTCTCATTTAGGTTCCATATTTTAACCAAAAGAAAACTTTCATATGTATACATATGTTTTATTTTAGGTTCAATATTCTAGCCAAATTGCGAACTTTAAGATGTATGCATAGATTCTCATTTAGGTTCCATCTTATAACTTAAAAACGAACTTTCAGATGTATCGATACGTTCTAGTTTAGGTCTCACTTTAAACCAGATTACGAACTTTTCGATGTATACATACGTTCCTCTTTAGGTTCCATATGCGTAACAAAATGTGAGCTTTCAAATGTATACATACGTTCTCCTCCAAAAGGTTATATTTGTTACGCTAAACACTTTCCCTTAGATAAACTCTACACAAATTTACTCGAAATACGAACTTTAGGATAAATGCATAAGTTCTCATTTAGGTCCCAAAAAAGAATGTATGTATACATCTGAAAGTTCCTTTTCTATATCCTCACATTAATCTTCATGATGGTATCACAAAGAGGAAGAGATGTATTAATAAGCTTGCCTAGACACCCACTAAAAGTATGGCAGGCCTTTCCACAAACACATGGCGGGCAATTCCAAGGTAAACTTAATTTGCTAATTCATTAGATCACCAATATATCAAAAACATATAAACTCCTGAACCCGGTAAATGAATTATGAATATGAACACATAAACATAATTGGAATGCCACGCATGGCATAATTAATTCACGTTACTATGTTTTCTTTTCTTCTTTGTTGGCATAATAAGACAAAATCCAGATGACGCAGATAGTTTGGTAGTGAATTTGAATTAGTTCACATGTATCTAATTATTTACTGTCCATTAAATAAACTTACAAATGGAGTACTTCTTGGTGTGTTATAGTGAATTGGCTTGTTGGGTTTGGACACCACCATATTAGGAATCAAACACCATTTTGACTTTTAACACATCGATTATTGTAATCTTTCTCTTTTTGATAAATATACAAAATTTGAAACCTGTTCATTTCTCTTTTCTCTCACTCATTTTTAACACAGTTATATTATCTTTTTGTGTTTTCACTTTCTCTCTAAAAAAAATCTATCACTTCACAAACTCTGTTAAAACAAAAAACTATACAAGCCAAAAATCATAAGTCTAAAAAAAACAAAGACCAATATGACGTGACATTGGTGGTTTCCGACGATATTCTCTGGCGACGTGACGAACGACAATGGTGGTTCCTGCCGATGTTTTTTGGGGATATGGAAGAAGTCGGTGGTCGTAGGTTGGCCGGATATTTAGCTGGTAATCTTTTGAAGCAACTCATCAAAGGAAGCTTGCAACCCGTTAAATCACATTAACTATATGGCTGTTGTTAGGAGGAATGGTGAATATATCATGTTTTGAGATGCAATCAATTCCAATGCATCATCAATAATTCTATGTTTAGAGAGACAAAAAGTGTGAAAGAGTAAAGTGAGTTACACAGAAATGTGTGTGTGAAAAAGAAAAGACAACACAAAAATAACTCTTTAGAGAAGAAAACTTAGCTATCAATTTATGCTTTCAAGAAAATTTTAAATAATAAAAAGAGAAAAGTCCAAAATACATCCCTGTGGTATGCCAAAAGCCCGTCTTTCATCCTTTTTCTTTTTTTTGGAACAAAATCATCCACCGTTAGTAAAGTTGGCACAAATACATCCTTCAGTTAGTAATATCAGTTACTGTGGACTAACGATGCAAATGATTTTCCGTTATCTCCTAACGAGAGTTAAAACAGTTGCATCGTTAGTCCTCATTGAGTTAAAATATTTGCATCGTTAGTCCTCATTGACTATAGAGTTAAAATATTTGCATCATTAGGCCTCATTGAGTTAAAATATTTGCATCGTTAGTCCTCATTGACTATAGATTTAAAATATTTGCATCGTTAGTCCTCATTGAGTTAAAATATTTGCATCGTTAGTCCTCATTTTGTTAAAATATTTGCATCGTTAGTCTTCATTGACTATAGAGTTAAAATATTTGCATCGTTAGTCCTCATTGAGTTAAAATATTTGTATCGTTAGTCCTCATTGACTATTCTTACGCTTTTATCATTTTTCGTCCGTTTTTCTTACGTTTTCGTCCGTTTTTATCCGTTTTTCTCATGTTTTTATCAGTTTTCATCCATTTTTCTCATGTTTTTATCCGTTTCTTCCGTTTTTCTCACGTTTATATCCGTGCTCATACACTTTTATTCGTTTTCGTCTATTATTTTATGTTTTCATCCGTTTTTCTTATATTTTATCCGGTTTCATCCATTTATATATATATAATATGTATGAAAGCGGACGAAAATATATGAAAATAGATAAAAACATATAAAAACTTGACATTTGATAAAAATGTTTCTGAATCGATTTTAAATCACGATTTTAACCCTTTTCTGGTCCGAATCTATAACACCCCCATTTTCGGAACACAGCGGAATACAACATGGGGTGCTATTTATCAGTCACATAGGACAAGTATAGTAAACAACTTTAAAACAAAGTTATTTTTTTAAACTTCACTTTCGATAATTTATCAGAGTTGAGGTCCCAAAAGTTTAACATAAGTTTAGAAATACATAAATTTAAAAGTTTAAGTCATTATCGAATGAAAATTTTATTTAAACATGAGCCATCATATAGATATCCATTTCTTGCGCCGCCCATCCAAGCCGAAAGTCACTTACGGACCTGAGGTAAAACATGCTAAAAAGTCAACATAAAGTTGAGTGAATTCATAGCGTTTAATAAGTAATAAGTTGAATACAAGCATTATTCATCGGGCGACAAGCATGTACATTACTTGTCGGGTTATCAGATTATAGTATTGAGATTATGAACCGAACCTTAACCTAGTTTTTGTGCCCCGAGGTAAAAATTGCCATTTACCACATATTCTCAATTCATAAATTATAACCTTAATTACGCTTGGTACACATATTCTAAGTGTTCAAAAACAAATTTTTAAAGATACAATTACATAAGTTTTTAAATCCTTTTCATACTTTTTACGTAAAAGCTGTCAAAAATTTATATAACTTGTTCATCTTAGAAAATCCGTTACTCTTAAACCGTATGCCGAAAAATTAAGTTCCTTATATCTCCGGAAAGGTATTAATCTGTACTAACAAGTTTTGTGGGCCCCACTAAACCAAAAATTACTTAACAGTACCAAAGTTACCCATTTACCCAATATATTCACTTCAGAAAACTTTAACATTGCATCAGTCCCACGAAAAGTGCGATATCTAGTGTTTTACAAACCCGATTAATTCCCCATTTTCGGTCACGTTTAAGTTAAGATGTTATCTAGAACTTTTATTCTTTGAGTAACAGAGGGTTATTCATAAAAAAAATGACTTTTACACGTTTCAAATCTGTTACTCAGAATATGATATGTTTTACGAAAATATTTATAGTTTAATCATCATAATGAGTTATTCGACGAAATACCCGTCAAAACGACCGCAAGTCATATACCTACAACCCATATTTTTAGTTTAGTCTCAATGTTTACTGATTAGATCAGTTTATGCAATCTTTGCTACTGATTCAGAATCACAGTTGCATGTCTAGTCCTTTAGTGTTTTTATTGTGTTCTAAGCTATGTACCAAGCCTAACCAAGCATAATAACTTATATAATATTCAAATACATCAAGATATAATAAAGTTACAGAGGTGAAATGAAAATGGAAGTGATTTGTATCCTTACAAAATTTGAAGAACAAGAAGGAACAACAAGAACAAGACGTTAAACCTATGTTAACTCATCAACTCTTGCACCATTTCTTTACCCCATATCAACCCAATCATTGACCACCAAAATACTTTGTACAACCTTGAAAATCACAGCCACTTGACACCTTGGAAGTCTTTAAAATACTCTTGTAATCTTCCAAATAGAACACCTTAGAAAGGATGAGATTTGATGATGTTTTGAGTGAAATAAACCAAGGAACAAAGCTAGAACTACAAAATCATCAATCTATGATCAAGATATTATGAAATTTATTGATGAAATATGTGTTTTTGGAGCTGTTTATTTCATTGCTATAGAGAGAGGGAGGAGGATTTTGGGTGGAGTTTTCTATGTTACAAATGAAGTGATAAGAGATAATGGGTTGATGCAAGTATTAGTGGAAGACAAGAAGTATACATGTTGTGTTTATGTGAAATAAGAGTTATCACCAAGCCAAGTGGCTTTGGTGACTCAAAAAAATAGCCAAATCATGGTGAGGTAGTCTAGTGGGTTGTTTTTGTATAACTTTTGAGCTATGGGGTGTAGTTTGATCCCGGTAATTGCAAACGTAAAGTTTTTAAGACGCGTAACGTAAAATCGGGTAGTAATAAAATCTAAAACTTATAAAAATGTTAAAACTTATTAACATAACCTATTTAAGTATTTTAGATGGGTGGTGAGTTCATCGAAGGGTTTAAACATCGTTAAAACTGAAACCGTGAGTTGAAAACGCGTTTGGTGACACCGGTTCTTGATAAAAGTGACGTAAACTATAAAAATGAATCGACAAGTATAAACTCACTTGTAAATATGAGAATAGGTTAAAATGCTAAAAACATGTAAAATTTTCATAGTCTAGGGTTGATTCACGTTGTTAAAAAAACTTAAAACGTAAATTTAAATCGCGTAAAACGTAAAAGGTGCAAGGTTTGCGTAAAATTAAAAAAAAAATAAATTATGAATTTTAAAATAGGATTGTAAGGAAACAAAAATGCATAGGAAGTGTAGAGTGGACGTAGTCTAGTAGCGATAGAATTAATTGAAAGTGTCATGACGTACGCAGGTAACTTTCGACGAAGTTAATTATTAAAAAAAATAGTTAAATAATAAAATATTCAAATTAGTGACATGAAATTTTACGAAATGTCACAGCACGTACCCCTTAAGAGAGCTCGGTCCCGGAGCTTAACTCGTTTTATCTCCTGACGGTTCACTTGAGAATAGATAAGGATACTCGTAAGGAATGAAGTTTAGAATAACTAACGACGCAGTTCGATTCTCGTCGTCTAGAAGTACGGTGCAGAGTAAGGTTGACTATACGTGATAAAGATAGAGTGAGGATTTGTTTAGTTGTTTTGCTCGATCGTATGAATACCGCTGAATTGTTATACTCACATAAAAATTTTGTGATTCTCGGAAATCAAGTAGAAGATCAATTAGACATAACCCATATATAACTATTCCCAGTATTTGAAAAATCTAAGTCGAACATAGGTAGTCAGACTATGTTCCACTGTCCCTAGGTTAAATATAGGTGACTAGACTATATTTAACCGAGGTTCGATAAAATTTTCAAATACTTAACTTAGTTATACTCGTGATATGTCCATTGTTGGACAAGTATGAAGTTTGCATAAGTATCTTATATACAAAGAGTGATATAAGTTTGTACATACGTAAGAATCAATCATAAGTAAGTAGTTTGAGTGTGTAACACAAGCGAATAAGGAAAATGCACGCAGAAAAGGAAGTTTTAAGCAGTTCTAAATCAGTCCACATCGGGCCAGAATCACGGACCTTTAACAATGAAGGTTTCGAAAGAGAACTTGATTAATGTAGAGAAAGTTGCTGAACTTCATCTTTTGTATGATGAATCCGTTTATAAGAATTATTTGAGAATGACGAACAATAAAATAATAACAAAATAGTTCTGATTATGTAAGAAAATTTCAAAATGGTTTATAGAGTGGTGAAAATTTTGGCATAAGGAAAATGATAGAACGATTTGTAAGATGATAATAGCATAGCTTATTCGGAACTCGTCCAAACAGTTTATGTAATATTAGTATACTGGTGATTTGTTGATAAGATGATGGTAAAATAGTTTGTAAGAGAGTGGCAAACAATGTATTAAAATTTAGGGAAAATGGTTTAGAAGATGGTAGTAAACTAGTTTTATAATGTAATTGACCAAATGATTGGTATGGGGGCAACAAAACAGTAAATTCTAAACTAGAAGTAGTTTATAAAGTAATAAGGTTATTAGTTTATAAGTTAGTAATGGGGTAATTCTTTGGGGAATAGTAAATCCATTTGTAATATAATGAAAGATAGTTTATATGACAATAAAGGTGTTGTTTATAAAATGGTAGTGAATTTCCAAGGTAAATAAATAGAATGTGACGGGTTTCATATAAAGCACCGTTGTGTAAGGTCATGAAAAGATTTTTAAAGATCATAGCATTACTCATGAATTTTGAGAAAATAAATGAGACCACTGTGTCACCCACAATGTATGAGAAAGTTTTAGGGGATCATCAAAATGAATAAATATGTATTTAATTGTTTAGTAATTTGGTGAAATATATATAATTAGGAGAGGTAGTGTTTGACATGATGCTTTGGAGGCTGAGTGTAAAGAATCGGATAAAATGTTTATAATAAATACCTTTATACAAATAAGAAGTAACGCTCTATTAATTTGACGTAAATAGTCGAGAGAAAAATCAAGTGTATATAAATAGTTCTTAAATAGTATCAATAGTGGTGCTTAAGAAAATAAGCAAGAAATGCTCAGAAAACATGAGTTCACAGGGAGTAAGACAACCAATAGAAATTGATAAATTGTAACAGGTTTCGATGTTATATGAAATTATATAACATATGGTGATGAAAGAGTTAAGAGACCATTGTAATTCACATACAATGTCGGATAAATAAGAGAGATCATTGTTATCGCATACAATGTCAAATAAATAAGAGAGACTATTGCAATCGCAAACAATGTCTAGAAGATTTTAGTATTCACTTGGAGAACTTCATTAAGAAAAATAGCGATGCTTCAGGAACAAGCAGGATAGTCAGAAAAAAAATATCTTAAGTACATACAGTAATATTCACTATATGTATACGTATAGTAACAGTGCAATCGAAGATGTGTATAAATTTCTGGATGGAAATTCACAATGCACATGAATAGCATAATATACAACAAGGAAGTTTAGTGCACAAAAGGTTATATATATAAGAACTGATACTTTCGCAGATTATCGGACGAGTTAAGAAATAATTATAGTGCTCCTATAATTATCGTTAATATAATTAAGATATACTCGAGTGAGTAATAGGAAATTCAAGAGTAGGCGCGCATGGATATTGGACAAGATGATGGAAGCTCATGATTTTGAAAAATAAATGATTATAGTCTAGGTTTTTAAAAGGAAAAACACCTAGTTCACTATAAATTGCGCTCTGGTACCAATCTATAACACCCCCATTTTCGGAACGCAGCGGAGTATAACATGGGTGCTATTTATCAGTCACATAGTACAAGTATAGTAAACAACTTTAAAACAAAGTCATTTTTTTAAACTTCACATTCGATAATTTATCAGAGTTGAGGTCCCAAAAGTTTAACATAAGTTTAGAAATACATAAATTTAAAAGTTTAAGTCATTATCGAATGAAAATTTTATTTAAACATGAGCCATCATATAGATATCCATTTCTTGCGCCGCCCATCCAAACCGAAAGTCACTTACGGACCTGAGATNTTCACATTCGATAATTTATCAGAGTTGAGGTCCCAAAAGTTTAACATAAGTTTAGAAATACATAAATTTAAAAGTTTAAGTCATTATCGAATGAAAATTTTATTTAAACATGAGCCATCATATAGATATCCATTTCTTGCGCCGCCCATCCAAACCGAAAGTCACTTACGGACCTGAGATAAAACATGCTAAAAAGTCAACATAAAGTGGAGTGAATTCATAGAGTTTAATAAGTAATAAGTTGAATACAAGCATTATTCATCGGGCGACAAGCATGTACATTACTTGTCGGGTTATCAGATTATAGTATTGAGATTATGAACCGAACCTTAACCTAGTTTTTGTGCCCCGAGGTAAAAATTGCCATTTACCCCATATTCTCAATATTATGTGACCGTTATATATGAGGCGCTACTCACCCGGTCAAGCCAGCCAAGCCTAATATGCATATCCATAATACTAGCGTTTCCCTGCGGAATTAACGGTTCATGATGGGGACTTAATTGGCAAGAAGCATTCAATCACTATAATCATATAATCGGGTCCAACATACCAAAAACTACTTGTATTCAGTTTGTAAAAGTAGCATGTATCCCCCTCATGAGGTTTATAAAACATTTAAGTAAGTAAAGGCGAGGCTATGAACTCACCGTCAACAAAGGAATTAGCACGGAAAAGCAAGTGAAGAAACTAGCCGCAAAGCTCTACGATGAACCTAAATAGATATACGGTTGTCTTAGTTTTTGAAAGTAAGAGTTGATATAATTTACTCTCTATACTATATAAATTATAACCTTAATTATGCTTGGTACATATATTCTAAGTGTTCAAAAACAAATTTTTAAAGATACAATTATGTAGGACACTAAAATATATATATCACGTATGGAACTTGTTGTGTGGATCGAATAAACAAAGAAAGAAGGAAGATGAAAGTTTAGAGAGAGAAAGAAGTTGGGAGCCTTTTCTAGTGAGAGAAACACAAGAACTATTAGATTAAACTATGAGAAGGTCCAACCCTCTCCCTTGGTGGGAGAGGGTATTTATACTTACAAGGTGGATGAGTGCCTCTACTAGGCTGTGGAGCGGGCTGACAGAGGGTAAAAGACCCGACCCGACACCACGAATACTAACTAATACTAATCTACGTATTAACTACTATATTAAATACTACGAGCTATACAATGCTTTATTTTTTTTTTTTTTTTTTTTTTTTTTTTTTAGTAACAAAACAAGTAAACCTCTTTTATTAAATTAAAGACAGATTACATAAAAAGATTACAGCTAAACTGAGCTTATAACAACTAAACTATAGTTTAACCTTAGAAAACTACTCTACTCCTAAACTACTCTTCAACCATGAGCAGAAGGTCCCTTTTTTAGCCTCTCAAAGGCGGTGGGAGGATTGCAGAAGCTTCATGATTGCATTATCTCGTCCATGGCATCAATTCCCACTAGAAAGTTCCTCAATTCGAGGCATCCTAGCCCTTGGATCATAATCTAGTGTCTTCCAACCAATCAGGTAAGCTCCTTTGTACCACGTTACGAGAATACTGACACCATTTGGCAGGTGTTTCCATTAAGGTACGAGGTAATTATGGGAGGGTATGATGTAATTGGTAAAAAAAAAGGTGGTGAAAGGTGGTTCTGTAAAAAAGGGAGGGAGTGGGGAGGGAGTTTTGACCCGGGTTTTTATTGATTTTGACTTGGGTTTATTCGGGTTTAAGTGTTTAGCCGGGTTAGGAGGTTTTGGGTTAGGAAAAGATTGGCTGGTTGGTGTGGTATTGGGATAAAAGGGTATTGGGAACTTTATGGGTTTGTTTATTTTGGGTTGAAATGTATATAAGTGGTAATGGGTTTATCGTATTTATAAGGTGTAAGGTTATTATAGTATTAGAATGGTTAAAAAGGACCAAGGTTGTAAAATTTAATTTTCCAGGCCACTTCTGTTAATTTTTGTAAAGTTTGAACCAAGGGCCACTCTTGCCATTTGAACATTCTTGAAGGTCTTGAGTTGTCTTTTCTTTTAAAGTAATTCTTTCTAAGGACCAAATTTTATGACAACGCATTGAAACTTGAACCATCTTTGCCAAAAATCACTACAAACTTTCACTGAGGGTCTTTTATCGCCAGATTTCTTATAAAAAACTCTGAGGGATTATCTCTTGGCTTTAATAGAGGCTTCTTTTGAAACACTATTATATAGACACAACTCCCGCATCCAGCATCTTAATACATCTAATCGACAATATCCTACAAACAAAAAAAAACACGTACAACAAGTATACTTTGTCGAATTTTTGGCACAGGTATTTTGTAATTTCTCATATTATTAAGTTACGACTGCAATGTATAAAAAACACCAAATAACAAATATATATTTGGACAAAATTGTAATAAATGGTCGGATATTCTAGGTCTTTACATGGTCGGTTGATGGATACAAATAAAAGGTATGTGTTTAAGCACATAAACCAAAAATCTTCCCCAGACTAAGATATTGCCGTGTCCCTCACGCAAATGTTATGAGTATCCACACCTTTGAAATCAAAAATTCCTCATCTCTTAATTTACTAAGCTTTGGAAAGAGCAAAACGTTCAAAAGAGTAAAATAAAATTTTAAATAACCCAAAAAAATGCGGTTATCTCCAATAAACAAAACTGAATTAATTATTAGTAAATAAATCAAAAAAATAATAATAAATATACAAATGACCGATAATCCTTATTCGGGTGAACGATATGATGACCTCATTATCCTAAGGATAACTATCCGAACGGTCATACTACTCGAGATAGTAAAACAAACGAAACTCATAGAGAAGCGAAAAACTAACGTGGTTAAAAATTCGTCTCCTCGTTTTCCAAGTCTCCCAGATAAGCGAAATAAACGAAAACAAATTCATTTGTTCATCATATATGACATCGATGACTACAAATTATCCCATGGAAGGTTACTTCGTGAAGACTCCATACTCCCATATTCCTATTTATCCCATACTAAATTATTACACTATTATTTTGGTGGGAAATTGAATTCCTCGTTTTATCTACCTTGATAACTTACGTCCAGATCAACAGGCTTCGAAACTTGAAGACCGAACTAAGTAGTTATCTAATTCTTACCCTCAGAAAACCACTTTTCCCACAAGACCATGAGGTACCAATAGATTCCTCCGAACCCTAAAACATCTTTTATATCTATATCAACCACTATCGAAAAATGGATTAACAAGCATAAAAAGGCACATGTGGGGCCCGGGAGACGAATGCAGAAAGTTTACCAAGGAGATATACACTTATATCCAATCGGGTACCACCATTATTATGCCTGATGAGGGGTAGGACCTAGACATTCTGCACAAAAAACAAAAAAAAAACGATAACCAAATGAATAGTGTGTAGATGTTGATAGTGAAGATTGAAATATAGAAAAAACCAGGAAAAAAACAACAAATCTAGATGATCATCTTCTCCCNAAAAAAAAAAAAAATTATTACATAAGCTTAAGGGTGGGATAAGCTTCTGTAAGCCTTCATCTCCACTCTCATAAGCTCATGAAAGCTGTCCCATAACTCTCCTGAGCTTGTATTCTTGCCTTGTCCTCATTTCCATTTGCATCCTAATTTCATGTAAGTTTTCCATTTTGATTTCTGCTCATCTCTTTATTATAGCGTATTTGTTGTAGTTAATGGCTTATTTATGTTTTAGTCTACTTATTAGAGTTGCTTAAGTGCTTGTGTTTAGTTTCTATATGATCTAGCTTAAAATTGCATGACCACTGATCATATTTAGCCCAATCTGCAATTGTGACTTGTTGATGTTGTTTGCCTGAATTTGTTGCTCATTTAGCTTTTATATCAGTTAAATAATCTATCTTAATCATTAGCTTGGTAGGATTAAGTCTAAAAACTAAATCGTAGTGTAAAACCATCTATTAAGGGGTGTTTGGTTTAGGCTAAATATTGGAGTCCTAGTTGTGTTGCTGCCATTCTATCTGCACCAGTAGCTCATATTAGTGATATTAAGAGTAGAAACAACATAAAACTCATAGGTTTTTAGCAAAAAGTCAACATTCACTTAATATCCCAATTCTATCAGTAAATGTAGTTTTTAGCAGCTATAATCTTGCATGCTGTTAGGTTTAGAGTTTATCTAGGGAAATCAAGTAGGTAAACATCTCAGTATAACACCTAGGATTAGATTTAAGCAATAGAAAATCACTTTAGTCAAAATAATAGTGCACTTAGAAAAAGTCAAAGTGGGGTAAAACTTCCTCAATAGGGTCTGTTCTAGGAGTATTTTAGGAAATCACTAGGCTTCCAGATAACTTGTTCTTGCTTCTAGGGTTAGTTTACCTAGCATAGATTACCTGTAATCAATATCAAGCAAATATAACACCATTTAATATCTTAGACTGGATCCACAATATTGTCCCAAATCTGTTCTCACCTAGATCAGTTGCTACAGTGCTATCTTCCTAGGCTTAATTAGGTGTCAATTAGGGGTCTAAAATTAGGGCTTTTAGAGTTTTTAGGGTCTCTGCTAGGTAGTCTATCTTTTGCCCCCCTTAGGTTCTGCTTTCTAGCTTATTATAGTGCTTAAATATAAGCCCAAAGTAGTGTCCCTCAACCCTAGAATCTGTCCCATAGTGCAAACTACTTCTGTGATTTCCTTTGTACTTATTTAAGCTTTTTCAGTTCTATAGTGCTTATTATTGTGTATTTAAGCTGTCCTAAAGGTTTGATGCTCAAAGGTACTTATTAGCTTATAAAAAGTGCTTATTACAACTGCTTATTGTGTCCAAAACAGCTTATTAGGGTTCTAAATTTAGTAATTTTATTTTTCCTAGGTTCTTAATAATATTTTAGAATTCTCTGAAAAATTTCATAATTTTCTTAAGTCATTTACTATTTATTTTAATTAAAACCAGTTTTTAAGTAATTTTAAATCCTTTTTAATTAATAATAATTCATAAAAAATCAAAAAAATATTTTTCTGTTTTAATATTATTATTAGGTTATTTTAGAATTATAAAAATTAAATTTTTATTTTTCTAGCTTTATTTCATATTAAATATTATTTTAGTATAATTAAATAGTTAAAAGTAGTTTTTAATTAATAATAATTAAATAAAAAGCCAAAAAAATATTTTTCTTTTTCCTAAAATTTTATTTTGTCTTTTAGTAAGTAGGAAAATTATTTTCATCCCCGTAGAATAAGTGTAGCTTTAAATTCACTTTTTATCTTGCGCGTTCGCGTTTATTTTGTGTTTTAATTACGTTTTTAGGTTTTAATTAAGATTTAGGTTTACGTGCTTTCTTGTTGGTATTATTTTATTTCCGTAGTGTAATTTTAGCTTAGGGTTCCCCTTAAACCCCTCACATTCACTTCACGACTCACGATCACGAACTCACGAACTCCATTCAGCCTTCGTTGGGAGAAACGACCCGGGGATACATATTTACCCGTGCTATCCTCGGAAGATATACTGCTATATATATACTATACTATATATATATCGTGCTGTATCAACTACTATATTAAATACTATGAGCTATACAATGCTTTAAAATACTTGGGGTGACCGAATCTTCTATAGGAAAAAATGTATTCCTAACAATCTCCCCCTAAGGGAGGTCACCCCGGAAATTAAATCCTGAATTCCAGCATTGAGATCTTTGTCGATATCTTTGTAGCTCGTAGTTGTTGATTCTTCAGTGTAAATAACTTTTGCTTTCAGCAGCGGACTCTAGATGACTTGCTTAATGTATAGGATGAACTTTGGCATTGCTTCGTGTTCATCATCCAAATAAGTAGCTTCAAGTCATCTTTGAGTAGAAGTGTCTCTATGTGAAGTTGCGACTATCTTTGTGTAGTCATGCTCAAACCTTTCTGGATCATGATCTTCTTCATCAGAGTTGTGGAAGCATAGTTGAAGCCCATTCCATGATCATGATTTCTTTAGATTTGATGTTGAAGTGTGAGCATGAGGTGATTAATCGGCATCTTTTCAGCAATCAGCAACAACCGCCATCTTCTTTGTTGAGTACGCCTTTCCCACATGCTCATATCCACTTTGTTGAGTGAATTTCCATGGTTGTGTTGATCTGAATGCTCCTTTTAGTGGTTGANATCATGATTTCTTTAGATTTGATGTTGAAGTGTGAGCATGAGGTGATTAATCGGCATCTTTTCAGCAATCAGCAACAACCGCCATCTTCTTTGTTGAGTACGCCTTTCCCACATGCTCATATCCACTTTGTTGAGTGAATTTCCATGGTTGTGTTGATCTGAATGCTCCTTTTAGTGGTTGATATGAGCATGTGGAACTAGAGTGATGGTGGTGGTAATGATAAGTTTGGTATGTTGAGCTGCATACAACTTGGTTAGTAAAAACATACCAGCACTTACAAGTTCAGACTTCGAGATTGTCAACAGCATAGTGTGAAGACTTTCTCTAATCCTTACCAAGGCCGTTCCTAATCGGATGCCCCCGAAAGGGCTTTCACTGACATACCGAAGTACACCAACGATTAGGTGAGTCACTGGAGATCACCCCACAACTGTAGACCTTTTGAAACACCACCACGAACACTAAGCGTAATCCACAAGAGATTACCTAAGTGACCTGCTGTCAAAGCTGTTTGATATGACCCTGGCAGGAGTTTCCACTCAATCATTGGGAAATACATATGTATATTCCCTCATAAGTGTTCTTGGCAGATTGCTAAGATCTGCGAAGGACTCAAAATATTACAACTGGTGCCCTTGATGTTGAACAACTAGTGTAGAAGGATCAAGTGTTCTTAAGAGATCTTTTGATGCATCTCGTGGCTCTAAACTCGATAAGTGCAATTTTGGTTATCCTATGCGAAGACTAGGGAGGGGTCTCCTGTTTCAATATCAACTAGCTCTAAGAGATAAGTCGATAGATTACACCGGTTCCCCATGAGAATGAAACAAGCTCTTTTAAGAGAACTTGAGTGGCTGGAAGGTTTAGTGCAGTGCGTCACTGGGTCCATGACGTCTTATCTTCAATACCGATGTTACCTTAGTAACAATCAGTAGCATATGAATTGAACCCGGTTTCTGCCCTAAGGTTGAATAATTGGAGGGCTATGTCTTTTCACCCTTTCTCATTTCATTTCTTTTTAATTCTTCAACCCCTTTAGTGCTTACCGAGACTTCATTACTAGAACCTTGTTGGGTTTGTTCTGGTCCTAGCTCAATCTCAGTCGGCACTCTTCCCTTTCTCGCTTTTCTCCTTTTTTCAATCAATCCTAAGGACTTCTAATCTATCTATTGGATTGTCCCTGGGAAAATCCCTCCGGTTCTAGTGGATCATGGGAGCTCATACCTAACCTTACCATCCTTATAACTCCATGCATTAAAGTAAAGTGGTCGGTCTTTTGGTATCTTTCCACAATCGCCATTAAACCAAATCTTTGAAAATTCTCTCAAAGCGTTTATGATTAAGAAACACATTTTGTTAACACTTTGAGAGTTTTGTAAATTTTCAAATGCTCCCCCTTAACATGTGCTCATAGGTTTTAGATAGAAATTTGCACATGTCGGGGTGAGTTGCACTTTTGAATTGATTCACTCTTAATAGACATATACCCTAGGGACACGTTTACGTTGCTTAGTTAAAGGGATCCATTATCAGCTTTTAGGTGATAACTAGCCCTAATAACTAACTTGAAGTTGTTAACATTCCTTAAAAAGGAAGTTGCACCCGTCAAAGTATACATCTAAGAAGAGCTTCTCGAAACGGTACTTTCTATTTGGATAAATCCTTTCGAATTCTAACGTTTGTGTTTTGTCAATTCATGAGTCAAATCTGAGCCACGCTCAAACGAGATGCCAAAATATTTCATTCATCACAAACCATTTTGCTCCCCCTCAATATGTGCATAGATTCAATTTAAAATTTAAAAATCTCAAAAATTTTGCACATACGGGAGAGCGTACATCATAGTCCAAAAACATCACATTTTAAATCAGATTTCATATTTAAATCACATTCTCTCCCCCGATCAAAAATTTTCAAATCTTTTGAGATTTTGTGATCCCAATTGATTTAAATGATTTTAGAAAAAAAAATGGGAGAAAATGTGGTAAAATTTTAACATGTACTGATTTTTGAGACACTTTTTCACTGCTGCTGGTGCACAAAGTTTTTAAAGGTGCAGAAATTTAAGCAAATACGCTCCCCCTCAATTAATGACCCGTTTTCTATTTAAAGAATTGGAGTCATTAAGTTGAGCGGCAGGGTATTTGTGAAAATTTAAGTCCAATAGCCACCTTGTAAACCACAAAAACTCTCTTGAAGAATCATAAGAGAGAGATTTTGGGATGAAAGAAGACTTCTCTTCTTTTACTAGAAGTGATGCACTGGAACGTACATCAAATCGAAGCAACATGGGTATAAAGTAATCCATGCCCGAGTGAACTTCACCCGATGAGAGGAACAACCGTCTATTTTGGCGACATGTTTTCCCCAACGATAAGAGCGGGTCGCTATCTGATGTAATAGCAAGCCGTAAAGACATGTTTTAACCAGTTAATATAACTTCTGCTCGAGCTTCATTTAGAGTCCCATGCCATTATTGAATGACATTTATAGAAACTTAAAATGTTATCGATAAGCAGAAGATAAGCCTAGGATGAAGCTATTTATGGTATTTTGTGTTTTTCAGATTTTTATGGTTTTTTTTCTAGGTTTTTATATTTTTGTATTTTTCTTTTTGGTTTTAAAGCATATGTACAAGGATATGTGAAGCAAATCCATTACTCGTCATTTTCCTCCTGAAAGACTTTTGAGTGACTTAGGAGAGATACTCTTCATTCCAAGACGCGGGAGAATGAATTGAAACCGTTCTCTGGGAAGTGCCTTAGGGAAGATGTCAGCCAGCTGAAATTCTGTCCTCACAAATTAAAGTTCCACAATCCCTTTTTCCACTTGTTCCCTGATGAAATGATGTCGAATATCAATGTGCTTTGATCTGGAGTGCTGGACGTTGTTGCAGCAAAGAGCAATTGCACTTTTGTTGTCATAGTACATCGGAACTTTGTTGTACACGAAGCCATAATCAGATAATTGAGATCTCATCCAAAGGATTTGAGCACAGCAAGATGACATGGCAATGTATTCAGCCTCAGTGGAGGAAAACGATGTACTCATTTGCCTCTTTGATGACCAGCTAACAAGCTTATCTCCTAGAAATTGAGCACCACCTGAAGTACTTCGACGAGTTTCTTGACACCTCGCATAATCAGCATCAGAGTAGGCAGTGAGGGCCATAGCAGTGTCTTTAGGATACCAAAGGCCCATGTGAATAGTCCCTTGAAGGTACCTGAAGACCCTTTTGACTGCTTCTAAGTGCTTTTTGGTGGGTTTGGATTGGTAACGAGCACACATACAAACAGCAAATAGAAGATCTGGCCTACTAGTTGTGAGGTACATTAAGGATCCAATCATGCTACAGTACTTTGTTTGGTCAACTGGAGCCCCTTCAACATCCTCATCCAGTTTTGATCTCTCAACCATTGGAGTGTCAACAGAGTCAAACGATTCAAATCCAAATTTCTTCAGGATTTCAGTAGTATACTTGGATTGATTGATGAAGATACCGTGGGGATTTTGAGAGATTTGCAACCCCAAGAAAAATGACATTTGCCCCATCATGGACATTTGGAATTCTGTACTCATCTCTTGTGAAAAACGATCACATTCCAAAGGATCTGAAGAAGCGAAGATAATGTCATCTACATATATCTGAACGTGGAGTAGATGCTTGCCCGACTTTCTGGCGAACAATGTAGGATCAACAACACCCTTGGTGAATTTGTTGGCTAGAAGGAATTTGGATAGAGTATCATACCATGCTCTGGGTGCCTGTTTAAGTCCATAAAGTGCCTTCTTCCAGCTATAGACATGATTAGGGCGTTCAGGATCAACAAACCCTTCTGGTTGACTTACATATACCACTTCCTTTAAGTGACCATTGAGAAATGCAGTCTTCACATCCATTTGGTAGACAATCATATTCTGACTAGCTGCATTAGCAAGAAAGATTCTGATGGCCTCAATTCTAGCCACGGGTGCGAATGATTCTTCAAAGTCTATACCCTCTTCTTGTCTGTATCCTTTGGCCACTAGCCGAGCCTTGTTTTTCAGAACTTCACCATATTCGTCAAGCTTCACTTTGAAGATCCACTTGAGAGCGATAATCATAGCACAGTCGGGAGGAGGCACTAATTCCCATACATCAAGTCGGTCAAATTCATGAATTTCATCTTGCATTGCAGTGAACCAGGATGCTTTAGTCAAAGCTTCTTTAAAATCCTTCGGTTCAGTTTTAGACAGTATGGAGCTGACGAAGCACCACAAGGCATCTGTGGCAAGTTGTCTACGTGTGGATACGGGGCGAGATGGATTACCAATGATGTTGTCAATTGGGTGATCGTTTGTCCATTTTCTGATATGCTCATGAAGTTGATGACTGAGGACTGATGTAGCAGTATTTGAATCTTCCGAAGAGGTTGCCACATTGGATGGATCAGGGGCAAATATGTTGACAAAAGGTTCATCAGGTGGTTGAGCAAATGGATTCACTTTAAAAGAATTTTTAGATGCGGCTCCTTGAGGAAATGAAAAAGGTTGATCGGTGAGAGTGGGTTGAGTATGACTGGATGACGGAGCATTTTGGCTAAGAGAGATGGAGATGGACGGCCCATTTGAAGGTTGAGGTGCATCATTAGCAGTCGCATCAGGACCTATGACTTGTGGTTCTGGTTCGACAATCTGTTGAGGTTCAAAATACTCATCATACATTGGATCGAATAACTTCTTCAAGTCCTCACTAGTGGGTGGCACATAAGGAGCATCAGTGGTGGACGAATGTACAAGTCCCGAACTAATTGGTCCATGAGTCAAAAGAATAGATGCGGGTCCAGAACTGGAGTGTTCAGTAGCCGTGTGCTCGGACAGCTCATCAAACGTGACATGGATGGTTTCCATGATTTGTAGGGTTCTTTTGTTGTAGATTCGATAACCCTTCTTGTTAGGTGCGTAGCCAACAAAAATTCCAATATCAGCTTTTGCCTTGAGCTTTCCCAATTCTTCACTATCATTGGTTGGGTAGCATAGTGCACCAAAAACTCGAAGAAATGAAAGATCTGGTTTTCTCTCGTGCACCAGCTCATAGGGGGTTTTGCTGTGAAGAGGATGTATCAGTGATCGGTTCTTAGTGTAACAAGCAGTTGCAAATTGCCTCTGCCCAGAGGAACATAGGAGCTTTGGAGAATATCAGCATGGTTCGTGCAGCCTCTACAAGGGTACGGTTTCGTCTTTCAACGACTCCATTTTGTTGAGGTGTTCGAGGTATGCTCCTTTGATGACTAATTTCAAGGTTTTCATAAAATTGAGTAAGTTGCTGATTAACAAACTCAGTTCCGTTATCTGTTTGGACGAATCTGATGGTTTTATTGAGTCCAACTTGCAGCTGCTTGATGAGTTTGATGATGATTTTANAGGAACATAGGAGCTTTGGAGAATATCAGCATGGTTCGTGCAGCCTCTACAAGGGTACGGTTTCGTCTTTCAACGACTCCATTTTGTTGAGGTGTTCGAGGTATGCTCCTTTGATGACTAATTTCAAGGTTTTCATAAAATTGAGTAAGTTGCTGATTAACAAACTCAGTTCCGTTATCTGTTTGGACGAATCTGATGGTTTTATTGAGTCCAACTTGCAGCTGCTTGATGAGTTTGATGATGATTTTAGGTGTCTCATCCTTGGATCTGAGGAACTTAACCCATGTAAATCGAGAGTAGTCATCAACGATCACTAATACATATCTCTTTCCAAAGATGCTTTGCACTCTCATTGGACCACACAGATCTATGTGAAGGGTATGAAGAACTTCCATAATGGTGTTGATAGTTTTGGGTTTGTGAGATTGCTTCTTGCTTTTACCTAGCTGACAAGCGGAACAGAGATGATCTTTTTCATATTTCAGCCGGGGCATGCCTCGAACGAGATCTTTACGAGTGAGCTCATTGATGGTACTGAAGTTCAAGTGATTCAAACGATGATGCCACAACCATGACTTGTTCTTGGATGCCTTAGACAATAAGCAAATAGGTGATGACCGCATCATGTCTTCAATGGATATTGTGTAGAGGTTTGAGCCACGTCTACCTTTTAGAAGATCCACACCATCCAATTTTCTAACAAAACACGTGTGTTTTCTGAAGGCTACTTCAAGATCTGAGTCACAAAATTGACCAACGGAGAACAAATTGTGCCCAAGCCCTTCTACATAGTATACCCTAGAAATCACGTTGTCGCCAAACACATAATCTCCATAACCCATTATCGCACCAAAATGATCATTCCCGAATCTAATAGTCCCGATAAACTTTTTCATGAAATTTCTGAGCCGCGAGCGATCCCCAGTCATATGTTTTGAGCAGCCTGAGTCCAAATACCACAGGACGATTTGTACGACCTGCATTTGAAACCAGACAGATATGGATAACTGAAAAACGTGGATCCCCAAACACAAGTGGGGTCCAATTGGTTAGCACAAGCATAATTACTTAAAACAGAAATGGAACGTTCAGTGGTAACATTAGACATATCATGACATGTGGAGACACTAGACTTATGGTTATCGCATTGTGTTCCTAGAGGAAAAGTCCTGCCAGTTTCCTTCCATACCCTAACATTGGAAAGCCTAAAATTGGGCAGTTTACTTTACGGGCAATGACTTCCTAAAGTGAATTTTCTTCCAGTGAGTCTCCAATGATAGCCAACATTAGAAAACTTCCTTCCTGTTGCTTTCCAAACACGGTTTACAATTTTATGATTCAAAGCATTATTGACCGGAAGTAATTTAGAAGCATTCAAAAATGTCTTAACACACTCATCATGATTACCAGAAATTAAACAGTCATTACAGATCTTACAAGTAGCATCAGAATTCCACAGTAAGCCTAGAGCTAATACTAGAATCAACACGATTCATATCATTCAGATCAGTCTTATTGTTCCTACGATGGTCTTCTACTTTCTTCCCTTGAGCACTCTTAGCTGGCGAAGTCCTATCATTTTCCTTGTATTGCAACTAGGCTTTGACCCACTAGCTTTAGTGTCATTGTTTACTCCTGTAGAATTAACGATGGGAACATAAGACCATGGTATTGCTGTTTGATTTTGTGTATGGGGTGTGTTAAGTTCAGATGATGTCAAGGGTACATTAAAGGCAACACGCTTGTTCTTATCCTTAGAGGACGGTTCATTAATCTTATCACGCATGCTAACAGCTTTGGGACATGTACCAATGGCATAATCTAAGAGTTCATATGATCTATTGGTGAGATAATAAACATCAAGGATGGCATTATCAGCAGGTCTCACCATTCTAACCTCTTCAACGGTCACACAAAGCATGTCAAGGCAATCCTTAAGATACCTAAGGTACTCACTATGGACAAATGCATTGTTCCTAAGGGGAAGAGGAATATTTACGGCATCACATGCATTTCTTTTAGATTTACCAACCATGGAGAGAGTGCTATCGCTTGCAGTGACAGGCATTTTCCCTTTCACCTGAGTCTTTAGATTATCAATTTCATTTAACAAAGACGTTAGTTTCTCATTGTTTTTTTCACGTGAGATCTTAATCGAATCATGTAACTCTTTGTAATGTTGTTGGACCTTTGAGTTTTCAGCTTGAAAACAATCATTTTCATATTTGAGGTGTTTGATGATGTTTTGAAGTTGAAAATTTTGAGAATCTTAACACGGAGGTTTCTGGGGTTCAATCACATTACTCTTATGAGATTTCAATTGGGCAATTTGAGCCCTCAACTTATGAATCGTGTTAGTGTGAGCTTGAATTTTTTGTTGCAATTTGAGATTATTAACTTCTAATTTCGAAAAGTTCCTGATCATGTTATCATGATCATCGTTTTGAATTTTTTCTTGCAATCTTAAATTCTCCCCCTCAAGCTCAACAACACGATTCTGAAAAACATTTAATGCAACAGACATTTCATGAAATTGGCAAGCAGTTAAAGAAGAATCAGTAACAGTATAAAACACATCTTGAGCAATACGCTTCGCAATTAAATTATCATTCATGATGAGGGCATTCTTCCTTGCAATTTCACTATGTTGAAGGTCTATTACATTTTGTTTTCCTTCATCTTCCAGATTTTTAAACACATCTTTCATTTCATTAATCTCAGATTTAAGAGACATTTGCATGCTTTCAAAATGTTCTTTGATTTGTTTAAAAAACGGAATAACTTCTGTAAGGTAACACTCTTTTGTTAATTCAAACCCCCTTTCGCCCTCAGTAATTCCCGTTGGTGTAATTCTCTTTTTACATGTTTTGTCAAATTCAGCAAACATTTGATACAGAACGTATATGCTAATTTAATAGTATACAAATGCATTCATTTCCTCTGCATTGACGCAATCTACGATACTATCGGAGTGAAAAAAGGGTCTAAAGAAGAACAGAGACTAGGCTATATTAGTAACAAGTAAATCCTTTGTGTGTGTTGTCTCTAAAATTACATTTTGTTTTCCTTCATCTTCCAGATTTTTAAACACATCTTTCATTTCATTAATCTCAGATTTAAGAGACATTTGCATGCTTTCAAAATGTTCTTTGATTTGTTTAAAAAACGGAATAACTTCTGTAAGGTAACACTCTTTTGTTAATTCAAACCCCCTTTCGCCCTCAGTAATTCCCGTTGGTGTAATTCTCTTTTTACATGTTTTGTCAAATTCAGCAAACATTTGATACAGAACGTATATGCTAATAAGAGTTTTACATTGAGTGGGAAGAGCTAACTGAACTAGGTGCATTGGTGTATTGGGAGGATACACCGTTGGAGTTGCAATCTTAAGGGGAGTTGTGGCCTTAAGCTTTTCAGCTTTCATTTTCTCAACGTCTAAAGGCCAAAAAATCTGTTCTAGTGTTAACCTAGTTTGGGGCACAAAAACCGTCAATCTATTCTGTTCATAGTAATTATGGGGCTTGACATTGACACGGTTTTTAATGCTCTTGGGATCCTTCATTTTATTCTCAAGTCTTTCTCTATTTACTGATTCAATTTCATTAATTTCCTCATTATTATGCACATCAGGGGGGCATGATTAGGTGTAAGCATCACATTAGAATCATATAAGGCAGGTTGAGAGGCTCTAGCGCTCCTAAGAAAATTAGTTTTAGGCACTCCTACATCCTTATTGCTATGTTCATCACGTAACTTAATGTGCTTATGCATCATTTGAGCAGTTTGAATGGTTTGGCCTTATGTGTACAATTTATTTTCAAGCTTGTTCTTTAAGGCTTTCAAGTTGGAAAAGTCACTTAAGAGTTTAGTTTCTTTACTTTGAAAATCTAATTTTAGTGTGGTTACACTTTCCTGAATCTCCTGTTTTTGCTTAACAGTTTGATCAACTTGATTTTGTAAAGATTTTATTTCCATTCTTAATGCTTCTTCCTTTAAGTTTCTTTCGGTAATGTATGCACACATTTGCCAATCCATTTTCTGCTCTCATTTGGTTAACTCAAATTTTGCACGTTGTTGATACATATTCACCTGATCTTTAAGAATTTTAATCCTAGTGGTCACGGTATCATCAGGTATAAAAGCAGAGTATTCATCAAATTCACTCATGTCATTATCAACAGAGGAGTCATCATTTGGTAAAACAGACTCGGCATTTTGTTTCATATATTGTTCATATGGGATAACATTGCTATTACCCATATCAGCAGAATTTGAATCAACAATGTCTGTGTGTTTTACTTCGTTATGAGTCCTTTGTTTGTGCATCACATTATCAACATATGTATCGAAAGATGCTCTACTAGGTTCATCAGATTCTTTGTTGTTATCCATATGTTGTTGTTTTGAGGAAACATTGTTGTTCTTCAAAACAACATCATCTGGCGTGACAACACTAGTCTGATGTACTTCATTGAGAATCTTTGGAATAGCACATGTTTCATATGTGTCATACAATTTGAGTACCTCAGAAATGATGGATGATTTGGGAGATCCCGATTGTTGTGGCGATGTGACTACAGATGAAAGATTGGCCATGAAGATGGTCTGTGCAGTGGGCTCATCATCAACATCAGAATCAAAGGCATCACAATCTTCAGCCTGGAAGATGTTTGGGTCATTGAGAGCAAGATCCTTAACTGGTTGATCATCCACATCGGCATCAAATGAATTCCCTTCATCACCCGCAAGAAACAGTAGTTGCTCCTCATCCAGCAAAACTCCATTCTCTTGTGCTTGCATCAACAACAT
>LBNU01039217.1:157305-187728 GCA_014162995.1 Artemisia annua
TAGGGTTTTTCCCAAACTTGCACCAAAAGTTCCACACTAATGAATGAAAAATAGAAAAGTATATATAGATTTTACATTCTGACGGCGTCAGGTTATGGGTTCTGACGCCGTCAGCTCGCCGCCATTAGGGTTCTCGGATGGCCTAGATCTACTTCTGACGCCGTCACTTGTATATGTGCTCTGGGCCGTCACTCTTTAGCTTAACACCTGTCGGCCTACTTCCTCTAACACCTGACGCCGTCAGGTGTCAACATCTTGTTTTCTTCATAGGGCGTCTAGTGCAATCTGATTTTACTCCTTTGTCAACGTTGGCTGACAGCTTCACCTTGTGACTCTAACGCCGTCAGGAAGGTTTTTCAGCTTCTTTTGAGACTTTGTCGTTTTCTTCACTTTTATGCTCCAAAAACGTCCAAATTAGCATGTTTTCCAGAATTCTTCTCAAAAGTACCTAAAATGACAAAAGGAACGATTTAGGGCAATATTTGATCACATTTACTCGAATTAGGGCTTAAATGACCCCTTAAAACGGGTACACTTTTCGTCTCATCACTTGTTCATCTTAGAAAATCTGTTACTCTTAAACCGTATGTCAAAAAATTAAGTTCCTTATATCTCCGGAAAGGTATTAATCTGTACTAACAAGTTTTGTAGGCCCCACTAAACCAAAAATTTCTTAACAGTACCAAAGTTACCCATTTATCCAATATATTCACTACGGAAAACTTTAACATTGCATCAGTCCCACGAAAAGTGCGATATCTAGTGTTTTACAAACCCGATTAATTCCCCGTTTTCGGCCACGTTTATGTTAAGATGTTATCTAGAAATTTTATTCAACAGAGGGTTATTCACAAAAAAATGACTTTACATGTTTCAAATCTGTTACTCAGAATATGACATGTTTTACGAAAATATTTATAGTTTAATCATCATAATGAGTTATTCGACTAAATACCCGTCAAAACAACCGCAAGACATAGACCTACAACCCCATATTTTTAGTTTAGTCTCAATGTTTACTGATTAGATCAGTTTATGCAATCTTTGCTACTGATTCAGAATCACAGTTGCATGTCTAGTCCTTTAGTGTTTTTATTGTGTTCTAAGCTATGTACCAAGCCTAACCAAGCATAATAACTTATATAATATTAAAATACATCAAGATATAATAAAGTTACAGAGGTGAAATGAAAATGGAAGTGATTTGTATCCTTACAAAATTTAAAGAACAAGAAGGAACAACAAGAACAAGACACTAAACCTATGTTAACCCATCAACTCTTGCACCATTTCTTTACCCCATATCAACCCAATCTTTGACCACCAAAATACTTTGTAAAACCTTGAAAATCACAGCCACTTGACACCTTGGAAGTCTTTAAAGTACTCTTGTAATCTTCCAAATAGAACACCTTAGAAAGGATGAGATTTGATGATGTTTTGAGTGAAATAAACCAAGGAACAAAGCTAGAACTACAAGATCATCAATCTATGATCAAGATATTATGAAATTTTTTGATGAAATATGTGTTTTTGGAGCTGTTTATTTCGTTGCTATAGAGAGAGGGAGGAGGATTTTGGGTGGAGTTTACTATGTTACAAATGAAGTGATAAGAGATATTGGGTTGCTGCAAGTATTAGTGGAAGATTAGAAATACACATGTTGTGTTTATGTGAAATAAGAATTATCACCAAGCCAAGTGGCTTTGGTGACTCAAAAAAAAATAGCCAACTCATGGTTAGATAGTCTAGTGGGTTGTTTTTGTATAACTTTTGAGCTACGGGGTGTAGTTTGATCCGGTTAATTGCAAACGTAAAGTTTTTAAGACACGTAACGTAAAATCGGGTAGTAATAAAATCTAAAACATATAAAAATGTTAAAACTTATTAACATAACCTATTTAAGTATTTTAGATGAGTGGTGAGTTCATCGAAGGGTTTAAACATCGTTAGAACTGAAACTGTGAGTTGAAAACGCGTTTGGTGACACCGGTTCTTGATAAAAGTGACGTAAACTATAAAATTGAATCGACAAGTATAGACGCAGTTGTAAATATGAGAATAGGTTAAAATGCTAAAAACATGTAAAATTTTCATAGTTGATGCGCGTGGATTGCAACACGCACTACGTTTTACCTCTTGAGGGATCTCGAGAAGCTTGCAATCCCCACCAGGCAGTGTACCTGACCGATGTAGTATAGTGTAGTGGCAAGTACCGGGGGATTGATCGTTCTCTCGCAGGGAATAGTGTTCGTTAGGCTAAAGGCTACTCTAATCTAGGTCTAAGGGTGGAGGAAGATTCTTTTTGTATTTTTATATTTTATGAAAGCAGTAAAATCTCTGGTTTTGGAGGATAGGGCGGAATTAGTTGCTAGTCAACTAACCCAAGTTATCTACTTCTAAGCTACTTATATTTTTGTATTTTTTTGTTTTAGAGAAAATCAGTGGTGGAGAATAGTGTTTACTTAGATTTCATTACTCCCTAACTATCTTTTACCATGTAATTAGTATGTTGAGTTTGCGTGGATGACGGGTGTATTCCTAACAAGTCGTAGGGAGTGCGTTCAATTCCCTAACTCTATAAGTTCCTACCTCACTCTATGACGATACGTCAAGCATCCTATCATGAGCTCACCGATAGCAACCTATGCATGAAATACTACCTTAAAATCGATAACGCACATACGATTCACGTTTCTAAAGACGTTCAAGCTTGTTACCGTATAGGAGATTAGCCAGTTTTCTCTAGTCTAACGTAGATGAAACATTCACCCAAATACAATCACAACATACACATCACATGATAATCAATAGTTAGGTTTCATTAGATCTAAGCAAACACAAAGTAAATTAGCCTAGCATGTTGAAAGAAAGACAAGCACAAGCATAAATCACACAACACATAGACATATTGTATGAATAAAGACTTATCTTGGATTAAACATGCAAGTTAGAGGGGTTAGGATACCCTCTAAGGTCTGTAATACACGTACTAGGGTTTAACCCTAAAGTTCTCCACTCCAAAATTCGTCTAAAGTTCCACTAGGTTATATAAAATAAAGAAAAATCGTTCTATATATATAGAAAACGCGGGCTGACGGCGTCAGCCCAATAGGTGACGTCGTCAGCTCGGCGATTAGGGTTTCCTGACGGCCTTGATTGACGTGGTCATAATTGCTGGTTCCAGATCTGACGGCCTTGGTTGACGGCGTCACAATTTACACTACGAACTCTCTGGATCGTCACGAGTCTTTTTTCCACTTCTGGACTTCACTTGTTCCTGACGGCGTCACTTAGTAGAGTGTGACGGCGTCACCTTCAGTAATCTTCAAGGTCTTTTGAGTTTTTGTTGTTTTCCGCACTTTTTCACTCCGAAAACGCCCGAAAATGCTTCTTTTGTGATTTTCCCTTCAAAAGTACCTAAAATGAGAAAAGAAACGACTTTGGGTGAAATCCAAACCAAAAACATACGAATTAGGACTCAAACCGACCCCTAAAAACGTAACATTTTTCGTCTCATCAATAGTCTAGGGTTGATTCATGTTGTTAAAAAAAAACTTAAAACGTAAATTTAAATCGCGTAAAACGTAAAACGTGCAAAGTTTGCGTAAAATAAAAAAAAATTATGACTTTTAAAATAGGATTGTAAGGAAATAAAAATGCCTAAGAAGTGTAGAGTGGACGTAGTCTAGTAGCGATAGAATTAATTGAAAGTGTCATGACGTACGCTGGTAACTTTCGACGAAGTTAATTATTAAAAAAAATTAAATAAGAAAATATTCAAATTAGTGACATGAAATTTTACGAAATGTCACAGAATCATCAAAAGTGTAAAACACGAAAGTTTTCCGGAATAATGTTTTACATCAAGACTTGCGAGATTTTAACATGAAATTGCAAAACAGTGGCTTATGAATTTTGCAATTTTGGTAGTAAACAACCACTATTTTGCAATTTTAGGTTAAAATCTCGCGTGCAAAATTCATAAGCCACTATTTTGCAATTTCGTGTTAAAATCTCGCGTGTCTTGATGTAAAACATTATTCCAGACAACTTTTGTGTTTTACACTTTTGATGATTCAGACCAGAAAGGGGTCAAAATTGTGATTTAAAAACGATTCAGAAACATTTTTATCAAATGTCAAGTTTTCATACGTTTTTATCTATTTTCATATATTTTTGTCCGCTTTCATACATATTATATATATAAATGGATGAAACCGGATAAAATATAAGAAAAACGGATGAAAACGTAAAATAATAGACGAAAACGAATAAAAGTGTATGAGCACAGATAAAAACGTGAGAAAAACGGAAGAAACGGATAAAAACATGAGAAAAATGGTTAAAAACGTATAAAAACGGACGAAAACTGATAAAAACATGAGAAAAATGGACGAAAACGTAAGAAAAACGGACGAAATGATAAAAACGTAAGAATAGTCATGAGGACTAACGATGCAAATATTTTAACTCAATGAGGACTAACGATGCAAATATTTTAACTCTATAGTCAATGAGGACTAACGATGCAAATATTTTAACTCAATGAGGATTAACGATGCAAATATTTTAACTCTATAGTCAATGAGGACTAACGATGCAAATATTTTAACTCAATGAGGACAAACGATGCAACTATTTTAACTCTCGTTAGGAGATAACGGAAAATCATTTGCATCGTTAGTCCATAGTAACTGATATTAATAACTGAGGGATGTAGGTGCCCTCCCATTAATTTCAATTCTTTATATTTACTTCTTGATGATGCAAATAGGTTGGTAGCTTGGATATAAATTCATACACTACCCATATTAAACAATTAACAACCATACTAAACAACCTCACCTACCTTGTCACCCTTCCATAAAAATAAATAGTCTCCACTTTCATTATATTACATTACTTGAATATTAATATAGTGTGCGCTTTTGAAAAGTCGCCAAGTTTAAAATAGATTTAAAAAACAATAATTTAAGTTGTCAATTTTTGAAAAATTATTATGTTTAAGAGGTACTTAAAGGTAATTTAAGAAAACTACATTAATTTTAAGATTTAATATTTCAAATAAAAAAAAAAGGAAAAAAAAGCATAAACTTTTTATAAGTAATAAAGATAATTTTAACCTATATTAAAAAAAATCTTCCTTTTGAAAAAACCATTAAAATATTATAACATATAACTAAGAACTAAGGTTACGATAGCAAACTTAAAAGTTTGTGACTGTTATTTATCTGATACAGTTTTACTTAAAAGGTTGGTCTTGTTGGCTTTCTATCTATAAATTAAGCTATTACCAAACCATGGAGTGAATTCGTTCTAAAGTTAGTTGACTGCTTCTATAGGTAAGGCGGAGCGTCCTTGGCTCAATATTATAGCCCTTCTTAGTAACGCTTGGGCCCGACTACATCATTTTGCTAACTCTAAGCGCCTCGCTATGAGAATCTAGCTTCGCTAACGTTCAGCTAAATCTTGAAACACACACTTTGCATCAAGGGTCGAACCAGAATCAGGATTTCGCAAATATAATAATTTGCCGCCATACACCGTCGCTTTATACGGGTATTCGTCTAGTATTCATGATGCATTATTTACGCCTATATATACTACTTTTTTATGCATTTGGGACTTCATATAAAATAAAGTCGTAAAAGTATATACTACTTTATAATGCATTTGAGACTTCCGATAAAAGGAAGTCTTAAAAAGATTAAGCCAACGCAACTTGCCCCTTATGAAATCTTCTATCAAAATTAAACAGTCGTGTGGTGAATATCTTGCATGATAACATGTAACCACCATTTTAACGCTTATTAACTTGTAACATTCGTGCATATTAATACTAGAATTTGAAAAATGAAACCGCTATCATACTCTATTATTAATTTAGACATTTTGCTTTGAAAAAATAAATAAATAAATAAAATAAAAAATAGAGAGATATGTGTGTGAACTCAAAAACACAAAAATTATAACCCCGTCACAAACCTCACACCATTTCAATTTCTTTTTTCTCTCCTCAATAACACACTCAATCTCCATTTTTAACTTTCACACAGACGCACAACAACAAAACAACAAACTGATACCCTCACAAACCCTTTTGCTGCCAACAACAACCATCAATATGTCCGAGATCATCTCATCAACAACTACAACGTCTAAACTCCACAACAGAAGTCAAACAAAAAGAAAAATCAAGAAAGTCGCATACAACAATTACAACAGGCATAACCAACTCGTAACAACAACTTATCTTCTCAATAAATAAAAGAACGGACAACAACAACAACTCTTCTCCACAGCAACATATAAAGACTTGAATCAAAAAGGAAAAAGATCTCGGGTTGTATTGTTTTTCAAGTAAACATCTTTAAAGATCCAAAAACTCATTATCGATCTTTGTAAAATCAAAACCCAAGAACAAAAACACCTATATGGTCCGAAAGACCGAAACCCACAAAGATTAAAAACAAGAAACCAATGAGTTGTGACTTTGAGTTACGATTAAAGAAGAAGAGCAACAACAACAAGAAATCATTCTTCCAAACATAACAACCACTTGGTTTGAACACTACAACAAGGCTCAAAATGAGATTAAAGGGGTGTTTGTGGTTTATGTTTCGTGATTTTTAGGTGGAATTTTTGACACTTCAAGAAGAAGTGTGTTTGTTGTGTTGAGAGAAACCAAAAAAGTTTGTTGTAACTACATTTGGGGAAATGAAATGATAATGGTGAGTGGTATTGTGTTTAAGGTTAAGGTTACACCAATTTAATATTGGGTTGAGTTGTGGGCCTCTTGTAGCTTCAAGAATAAAGGGTCGAGTAGTTGATGTCATAAGAAATGGTAACGTTGCTTAACTTATAATAGGATATATATATATATATATATATATATATATATATATATATATATATATATATATATATATATATATATATATATATATATATATATATATATATACACACACACACATACACACACACTACTCATAACTTATATAACTACCCATGCATTGATCATTTTTCTCTCTATTTTACTCCATCGGACCTCCTCTTTGCAGTTTCCTACCCTTTTATCGCCATTATCGCTGCAAAGTGCGTCATAAAGTTGGAAAAAAGAAACACAAAACAAATGTGTAAAAAGCAAATGTATGAATTGAAGATCAAGAAATTTAAAATGTGTTACTGTACAATTTGATGGAAAAAAAAAAAAAANAAAAAAAAAAAAATCTATGTGGGTCTAATACGCAATGACGTTTCTAATATAATGGTGGTTTCGGTGGAAATTGCTTTGGTCTATTATGCAATTACGTTTCTAATATAATGGTGGTTTCGGTGGAAATTGCTTTGTAGCCGAAACTGCTATAGTTCGATAGAAATGAAAGAGAATTTAAAGCTAAAAACGTCGTTTGGTACAAAGGACTGTTAATGTTTAAATATTTTATAAAGGTTGGAATATACAAAGTTTTACAACCTGATACCACAAGTAAAAAAGCTTTAACAAAACCTCTATCACTTAAATTGTCGACTTCTACTACAAAATTTCTTTATTCTGAAGCGTACATGTATCGGGAAATTATAAGACACCAACTACACAAACAAAGCAACTCCATCAAATTTCGTTGAAAACTATAATTGCCGTCTTTGGCACCCATGCTTTCATAAAGGATTGCCTAACATTGCAAAAACTGTTTTTCGAAAGAAAGATAGTCGCCGCCAAAACTTTATCGAAAACTAGACACCACCACCATTAAATGCGGTTGCTCGGCTATCGAGAAATTATAAGACACCTGCTACACAAATAAAGCAACTCTATCAAATTTCGTTGAAAACTATAATTGCCACCTTTGGTACCCATGCTTTCATAACGGATTGCCTAACATTGAAGAAACAGTTTTTCGTAAGAAAGATAGTCGAAACCAAAACTTTATCGATAATTAGACAGTACCGCCATTAAAGGCCGCTGCTCGGCTATATATTATTATTCATATATTGCAAGAATTAATTTATACTTCTTTATGTTTACATGTTATATAATATTTTGAGGATATTACACAACATTTAGTAATGAGCAAGTACATTTCACCGTCAGTCATCACAACCTCGTAATACTGCCGGCTACCATTTTCTTATCGTCATTGCATCTTGATGCATAGGTACTTAAACTTTTAATATGAAATAATGTGCGATAAAGTTGTTCCCAAACTTCTCGCCATGCGTAGAGTCATTATCACGAAAAACATGTAATCGAAACATATTGTTCGCTAAAAATTTTAGTTACAGGGTGCCCGCCATCGTAACACGTGAGCACCCTGTTAGTTTTAAATTAAAGTATTTTTAACAGTGGACTATCTTATAATACATAAAGTCCTTTTAAGGCATTAAATGCACTAAGACATTGAAATCTTAAAAATTTGAGTAAATTGCAAAAGTCGTCCCTAAAGTTTGGCCAATTTGCATGTTTCGTCCCAGAACTGTCGAAACTGCAAAAACCGTCCCTGTGGCAAACCTTTGGGGCAAATATCGTCCCCGACCAACATCAAATGACTAAAATACCCCTGTCCAAACTTTAGGGACGATTTTTGCAATTTACTCTTCTAAATCTCTTTTTAGTTTTTTACACAAATGGTCCCTGTGTTGCGTCAAGTTTTACAGTTAGTCCCTAATTTGGATGGGCAGTTAGTTTATCCGTTAAGTTATTTGCACAGTTAGTCCTCAGTTAATATTTTTTGCAAAGTTAGTCCTCATTTTCTAAAAAAGTCCTCATTTTTTGCACCGTTAGTCCATCCGTTAATATTTTGCACCGTTGTCAATCTTTTTCCGTTTTCGTCCATTTTTTTACGTTCTCGTCCGTTTTTTTAACATTTTCGTCTATTTTTTTACGTTTTCGTCCGCTTTTTTACGTTTTCGTCTGTTTTCTTATGTTTTTTTTTTCCGTTTTCGCCCTTTTTTGTGATTAGGTAAGTATACTAGAAGAAAACTTGACATTTGATTAAAAAAAGTTTCTGTATCGATTTTAAGTCACGATTTTGACCCCTTTTTGGTCCGAATCATCAAAAGTGTAAAACACGAAAGTTGTCCGTAATGATATTTTACATAAAGACTAGCGAGATTTTAACCTGAAAATGCAAAACAAGGGCTGTTTACTACCAAAACTTAAGCCATTTTTTTTTCCCAAATTCATAACTTATAAACTTATAAACTATTGTAAATTTTGTACTTGTGTAAATCATCAAACTTATTTGAAAAAACGGACGAAAACGTATAAAAATGGCTTAATTTTTTTGTAGTAAATAGCCCTTGTTTTGCATTTTTCAGGTTAAAGTCTCGTGAGTCTTGATGTAAAACATTATTCCGGACAACTTTCGTGTTTTACATTTTTGATGATTCAGACCAGAAAGGGGTCAAAATCGTGACTTAAAATCGATACAGAAACTTTTTTTAATCAAATGTCAAGTTTTCTTCTAGTATACTTACCTAATCACAAAAAAGGGCGAAAACGGATAAAAAAAACATAAGAAAACAGACGAAAACGTAAAAAAACAGACAAAAATGTAAAAAAAATAGACGAAAACGTAAAAAAATTGACAAAAACGTAAAAAAAATAGACGAAAACGTTAAAAAAACGGACGAGAACGTAAAAAAAATAGACGAAAACGTAAAAAAATTGACAAAAACGTAAAAAAAAAAGACGAAAACGTTAAAAAAACGGACGAGAACGTAAAAAAAATTAACGGATTGACAACGTGCAAAGTATTAACCGATGGACTAACGGTGCAAAAAATGAGGACTTTTTTAGAAAATGAGGACTAACTTTGCAAAAAATATTAACTGAGGACTAACTGTGCAAATAACTTAACGGATAAACTAACTGCCCATCCAAATTAGGGACTAACTGTAAAACTTGACGCAACACAGGGACCATTTGTGTAAAAAACTAAAAAGAGATTTAGAAGAGTAAATTGCAAAAATCGTCCCTAAAGTTTGGACAGGGATATTTTAGTCATTTGATGTTGGTCAGGGACGATATTTGCCCAAAAAGTTTGCCACAGGGACGGTTTTTGCAGTTTCGACAGTTCTGGGACGAAACATGCAAATTGGCCAAACTTTAGGGACAATTTTTGTAATTTACTCTAAAAATTTAAAAGCTAAATGTACAACTAAATGATATACAATTTTCTAACATTAAATACCTCATAACCTTAATTTTCACCAATACAAAAAATAAAGCTAAAAGTAGAAATGGTAGATTCGACTTTTTTCCCTGCACATATTCTTTATTAAATGTCACTAATTAAATACACTCCTTCAATGAAAATTACAATTAAAAAAGCATATTATACAAACCAATCAAGCTACTAAACACAAAAAAACAAACAAAAATAAGGAAAATGATTTGGATGCCTAAAAATATGACTAATTATGTGCCTAAATGGATGTGTCAATAAGTTATTGGTTTGTAAAGAAGTGGGTCCTCTGCTGTCCACCAACAGGATCCTGACACATAGGTTTAGGCATATAATTAGGCATACCGGTTAGGCATGCCAATCAATGCTCCTCAAAAATAATAAGACAAACTAAGCAAAACACTACCAAACTTTTGACATTGCTTATAATCCTTAAATAAACAAACTAATCACTAAAGCTATTGCCAGAAAACATACAAATGAAATAAATTATTAGCTGAAAAATTAAGTTACAGAATATCCGCAGCCGCATCACGCGAACACCCTGCTAGTATCATTAAGATGTAAGGAGAGTATACTTTACAATAAATGTTCACATAATAAATGTGCCTTGACACCAAATGTTTTCATGTATATATAATGCTAGTGATATAATCTTAAATATTATATGTATCCTTTAAAATGCAGAAAAATATTATGCATGCTCTTATCCTTTACTTGTTCTTTACAAATGTTATGAATGGGATTGCGTTACCAGATGAAGAATATTGTCACTCCTATGGTATTAGTATTACATCCATTTTGTCCTATTTTATACATGGGTATAATATTATAATGTAATGAGATCGTATTAATAACCAATAATTCGTGTTTCCATTTACTAATTCTCCTTTTGATGTGTTGTATTATTTTATTGCCAAACAGGTGCTAATGATCGATCTTATATTTATGATTTTTCACCATCGCGTTGCGAAAAAGTCCCTTGTGCTTTAACTTGCCTTAATCACATGCCAGATGGAGGAAGCATAGTGAATTCAGAATGTCGTGACACCTTGTGCATTTGTTGTATGAGTGATAAATGAAATTAAATTTTTGTATTTTTATTGGTAATTATCTTTATATAAATATATGATGAAAACTTTCGTTAAAAATAGAATGTTGTTAAAACTAGATTTAAGTTGTCTATGTTATGCCGAGAAGATATCTTAATTTATTCATATTTGTAGATCCATCTTTATATGTGTGAAAGAATATTACAGCATTGTTGATAACAATAATTATAAGAAAAGAGAAGAGATAAGAAGTTTGAGAATACATATAATGCAACTAACAATTAAATTTTAAATGTTTGATTATATGTAAGAAAATTATTGTTAGTTTTTGAAGTGAAGATCATTTATTAGGATTCTATATGTAATTGTCATTGTAATAGTTTAATGTTTGGATGTAGGTTTATGTTACATTTGTACTCGATAGGTTAACGTTTCGTGACTAATATGTAATCACGAGACTAGTTTAGTTAGATAAAGGTCACGAGACCTCACATGTCATGGGGAGTATAAATATCCCCTAAGACGTCACACTTGAGGTTTATGTTCTACTAACCCGCAATGAATACGACTAATGATTTGTATTCAACCTTATTATCCAATATGACTACTACAACACTTTTTTGAGTAAAAGGTTGTTACACACGGTAAATTTGACTAATACAACACTAGAGTTGTATGCCAAATCTCAAAAAAGGTGGACACCCCGCTAAAGCACTTACGCCTCATTTCTACAAGTTGATGCCATGAGAATTGGTTCAAACACGCTAACTGCATGTAATCTTTATCTATAGAAGATAGAAGATAATAACTGAAGCAGATATCGTGTCACGAACAATCAGATGTATCAAGGATGATTGGTTTAGCATATCATTTTCTAAAACCCAAACAAATTTTATCCAAAAAAAAAAAAAGAGAACTAATTCAATAAAATGAGACAAGCACAATGAATAAAATCCGGTAATGTTAATCTTTATGCATTGTGTGCATAAACAAAATCATTAAAATATTTCCTCATCAAAACAATGATTAAAATCCCGTAATGTTAATCTTTATTCATCTAAACATCCTGTGTTTGCATTTCCTCATCAAAACAATGGTTCTCAAAGTGGTTTTACTTGTATACGCCGCACATAACCGGCTTGCAAATTGTCAACAAGACGCAGGATAAAATGTGGATGACGCCTTGAAAGTAATTGGGTCGTTGATTACCTGAGCAGATGTTGATTCTGTTCTAGACTCGTTTATGTTGGTGTTGCATCCCCACACCCGAACCGCAAGTCTTCGACACTTTGGAGATGATTTTCTCAGGTATGTGTTGTACCAGTCAGAAACATCGGTTTTTTCAAGAGACTTTACTGCTTCTGCTTCTTTTGCAGATAAATCGAACATATACCTGAAAGTACATTGTGCTTTAGAGGTTGAAAAGAAGTGTGGGGTGAAATATTTGGCTGACTGTTGTGGAGCAGTAATGTAAACAAAAAAGTTAATGTGCAGTAAAATATATTATAACAAGTGCACAGAACTTTACCTCTGGTCTACAATCTGTCCCCAGTATCTATTGGTTTCATAAGCGAGAGAAGGATCTTTCTCTAAGAGCTTTGCGATTAACCCACTTTTAAAATTCTGGAAAGACTCATCATCGACTTCACTCTGCAATCCCAGCAAACAAAACATAACATACAAACATCAATCATATGTACAACGGATGCATTAACGGAAGTTAAGATGATATAATAAATTTAGAATTCAGATTTTAAAAATAATAATCACAAGAGTGTGCATGCCAACAAACCATCAATTACAAGTACAATGGATGCATATAGAGAAAGTAAGATGGTATTGAGAACTTTAAATTCAGTTTTTAACGATATAATTACAAGAGTGTGCTTACCAACAAACCATCCATCTCATTAATGAACTTATCAATTCTCCCTTGCAGATAAACAGGACTATATTCAGAAGATTGAACACGGAAACATAATCCCAATATCCGGTATGTTACCCGAGGGCTGCAGTCAACAACATAACCAAGCTGCTCCTTTGTCCTACATCATAGAAGAGATTAACCATAGTGATATTGGTGGTGTGAAGTTTAAACAAGAAGTCAAATTGGTCGGTCAAGAGGGTTGGATAACGGGTCAGAACAGCAAAATATTTAAGAATTAAGATGCAGTTGACCCGAGACACTTTTGTTCAAAGTTTCAATTTTTCTTGATTAATTAAAGTCAGGTATGATTACAAAATTATTTATTTCATTACTGATATAACTATTCAAATAGGATACGAGGCTTTATGCAATGAAATACACCATCAGCCATTCATCCGCGTTTACATAAAAGCTAAAACTTTTTATTTTTACCCGTTAGAGATAAAACATAACCTAAATTGACCCATTCGTAATTAAATGGGTAAAAATTACCAACGCTGCCCTCAACCCAAACCCAATGACTGCGCTAAAATGTTCATTGGACACTTAGCCTCACCATACCTAAGTTGATTGAAAAATGGCTCTTCGNCAAATTGTCAACAAGACGCAGGGTAAAATGTGGATGACGCCTTGAAAGTAATTGGGTCGTTGATTACCTGAGCAGATGTTGATTCTGTTTTAGACTCGTTTATGTTGGTGTTGCATCCCCACACCCGAACCGCAAGTCTTCGACACTTTGGAGATGATTTTCTCAGGTATGTGTTGTACCAGTCAGAAACATCGGTTTTTTCAAGAGACTTTACTGCTTCTGCTTCTTTTGCAGATAAATCGAACATATACCTGAAAGTACATTGTGCTTTAGAGGTTCAAAAGAAGTATGGGGTGAAATATTTGGCTGACTGTTGTGGAGCAGTAATGTAAACAAAAAAATTAACGTGCAGTAAAATATATTAAAACAAGTGCACAGAATTTTACCTCTGGTCTACAATCTGTCCCCAGTATCTATTGGTTTCATAGGCGAGAGAAGGATCTTTCTCTAAGAGCTTTGCGATTAACCCACTCTTAAAATTCTGGAAAGACTCGTCATCGACTTCACTCTGTCAGCAAACAAAACATAACATACAAACATCAATCATATGTACAACGGATGCATTAACGGAAGTTAAGATGATATAATAAATTTAGAATTCAGATTTTAAAAATAACAATCACAAGAGTGTGCTTACCAACAAACCATCAATTACAAGTACAATGGATGCATATAGAGGAAGTAAGATGATATTGAGAACTTTAAATTCAGTTTTTAACGATATAATTACAAGAGTGTGCTTACCAACAAACCATCCATCTCATTAATGAACTTATCAATTCTCCCTTGCAGATAAACAGGACTATATTCAGAAGATTGAACACGGAAACATAATCCCAATATCCGGTATGTTACCCGAGGGCTGCAGTCAACAACATAACCAAGCTGCTCCTTTGTCCTACATCATAGAAGAGATTAACCATAGTGATATTGGTGGTGTGAAGTTTAAACAAGAAGTCAAATTGGTCGGTCAAGAGGGTTGGATAACGGGTCAGAACAGCAAAATATTTAAGAATTAAGATGCAGTTGACCCGAGACACTTTTGTTCAAAGTTTCAATTTTTCTTGATTAATTAAAGTCAGGTATGATTACAAAATTATTTATTTCATTACTGATATAACTATTCAAATAGGATACGAGGCTTTATGCAATGAAATACACCATCAGCCATTCATCCGCGTTTACATAAAAGCTAAAACTTTTTATTTTTACCCGTTAGAGATAAAACATAACCTAAATTGACCCATTCGTAATTAAATGGGTAAAAATTACCAACGCTGCCCTCAACCCAAACCCAATGACTGCGCTAAAATGTTCATTGGACACTTAGCCTCACCATACCTAAGTTGATTGAAAAATGGCTCTTCGATGATTTCATCTAAAAGATCAATCAGTGCTTTTGATTTGGCTAAGTTAGCATCAACTTCTGGTTCAATTTGATAATAAAGCTGAGACAAACAATTAAAACAGTCAGGATCATACAAATGACACTGTATCGTGACAGCTTCCACAAAAATATAATCATGAAGAATAATGAAAAGAATGGATTAAATAATTTAAATTACCTCAACCACAGAGTTTGTGTCAAGCTTATTTTTTACAGGGACATCTCTAACTAGGTCTGCGCTCAAAGGAAGACATAAAATGCTCTCTTTATGTCTCATGTTAGGTGGAACTGGCGGTACAGAAAAATACTTCTTAAATATATTTGAAACGTTCTTGGCTTCTTCTTCAAGTAGATTTCCATGGCAAATCCCCTCAATATACAACTGCACAATGAAGATGCATAATTTTGTTAAAAGAAAGAATGGTTAGCGAAATACATAAAAGCTGTGGGTGGAAATTTCAGCCCTTTACANACGCAGGGTAAAATGTGGATGACGCCTTGAAAGTAATTGGGTCGTTGATTACCTGAGCAGATGTTGATTCTGTTTTAGACTCGTTTATGTTGGTGTTGCATCCCCACACCCGAACCGCAAGTCTTCGACACTTTGGAGATGATTTTCTCAGGTATGTGTTGTACCAGTCAGAAACATCGGTTTTTTCAAGAGACTTTACTGCTTCTGCTTCTTTTGCAGATAAATCGAACATATACCTGAAAGTACATTGTGCTTTAGAGGTTGAAAAGAAGTGTGGGGTGAAATATTTGGCTGACTGTTGTGGAGCAGTAATGTAAACAAAAAAGTTAATGTGCAGTAAAATATATTATAACAAGTGCACAGAACTTTACCTCTGGTCTACAATCTGTCCCCAGTATCTATTGGTTTCATAAGCGAGAGAAGGATCTTTCTCTAAGAGCTTTGCGATTAACCCACTTTTAAAATTCTGGAAAGACTCATCATCGACTTCACTCTGCAATCCCAGCAAACAAAACATAACATACAAACATCAATCATATGTACAACGGATGCATTAACGGAAGTTAAGATGATATAATAAATTTAGAATTCAGATTTTAAAAATAATAATCACAAGAGTGTGCATGCCAACAAACCATCAATTACAAGTACAATGGATGCATATAGAGAAAGTAAGATGGTATTGAGAACTTTAAATTCAGTTTTTAACGATATAATTACAAGAGTGTGCTTACCAACAAACCATCCATCTCATTAATGAACTTATCAATTCTCCCTTGCAGATAAACAGGACTATATTCAGAAGATTGAACACGGAAACATAATCCCAATATCCGGTATGTTACCCGAGGGCTGCAGTCAACAACATAACCAAGCTGCTCCTTTGTCCTACATCATATAAGAGATTAGCCATAGTGATATGGTGGTGTGAAGTTTAAACAAGAGGAGGTAAAATTTCCCGGTCAAGAGGGTTGGATAACGGGTCAAAACAGCAAAAATTTTAAGAATTAAGAAGCAGTTGACACGAGAAACTTGTGTCCAAAGTTTCAACTTTTCTTGATTAATTCAAGTCAGGTATGATTACAAAAATTATTTACTTCATTACCGATATAACTCTTCAAATAGGATACGAGGCTTTATGCATTGAAATACACCATCAATCATTCATCCCGTTTACATAAAAGCTAAAACTTTTTATTTTTACCCGTTAGAGATAAAACATAACCTGAATGACCCATTCGTAATTAAATGGGTAAAAATTACCAACGCTGCCCTCAACCCAAACCCAATGACTGCGCTACAATGTTCATTTCATTGGACACTTAGCCTCACCATACCTAAGTTGATTGAAAAATGGTTCTTCGATGATTTCATCTAAAAGATCAATCAGTGCTTTTGATTTGGCTAAGTTAGCATCAACTTCTGGTTCAATTTGATAATAAAGCTGAGACAAAAAATTAACAAAGTCAGGATCATACAAATGACACTGTATCGTGACAGCTTCCACAAAAATATAATCATGAAGAATAATGAAAAGAATGGATTAAATTACCTCAACCACAGAGTTTGTGTCAAGCTTATTTTTTACAGGGACATCTCTAACTAGGTCTGCGCTCAAAGGAAGACATAAAATGCTCTCTTTATGTCTCATGTTAGGTGGAACTGGCGGTACAGAAAAATACTTCTTAAATATATTTGAAACGTTCTTGGCTTCTTCTTCAAGTAGATTTCCATGGCAAATCCCCTCAATATACAACTGCACAATGAAGATGCATAATTTTGTTAAAAGAAAGAATGGTTAGCGAAATACATAAAAGCTGTGGGTGGAAATTTCAGCCCTTTACANTATGTTACCCGAGGGCTGCAGTCAACAACATAACCAAGCTGCTCCTTTGTCCTACATCATAGAAGAGATTAACCATAGTGATATTGGTGGTGTGAAGTTTAAACAAGAAGTCAAATTGGTCGGTCAAGAGGGTTGGATAACGGGTCAGAACAGCAAAATATTTAAGAATTAAGATGCAGTTGACCCGAGACACTTTTGTTCAAAGTTTCAATTTTTCTTGATTAATTAAAGTCAGGTATGATTACAAAATTATTTATTTCATTACTGATATAACTATTCAAATAGGATACGAGGCTTTATGCAATGAAATACACCATCAGCCATTCATCCGCGTTTACATAAAAGCTAAAACTTTTTATTTTTACCCGTTAGAGATAAAACATAACCTAAATTGACCCATTCGTAATTAAATGGGTAAAAATTACCAACGCTGCCCTCAACCCAAACCCAATGACTGCGCTAAAATGTTCATTGGACACTTAGCCTCACCATACCTAAGTTGATTGAAAAATGGCTCTTCGATGATTTCATCTAAAAGATCAATCAGTGCTTTTGATTTGGCTAAGTTAGCATCAACTTCTGGTTCAATTTGATAATAAAGCTGAGACAAACAATTAAAACAGTCAGGATCATACAAATGACACTGTATCGTGACAGCTTCCACAAAAATATAATCATGAAGAATAATGAAAAGAATGGATTAAATAATTTAAATTACCTCAACCACAGAGTTTGTGTCAAGCTTATTTTTTACAGGGACATCTCTAACTAGGTCTGCGCTCAAAGGAAGACATAAAATGCTCTCTTTATGTCTCATGTTAGGTGGAACTGGCGGTACAGAAAAATACTTCTTAAATATATTTGAAACGTTCTTGGCTTCTTCTTCAAGTAGATTTCCATGGCAAATCCCCTCAATATACAACTGCACAATGAAGATGCATAATTTTGTTAAAAGAAAGAATGGTTAGCGAAATACATAAAAGCTGTGGGTGGAAATTTCAGCCCTTTACAATTAAAAATGTCTATATTTAATCTCCAACGTGTCAAACAATTAGATCTTTTAATCTTAAAAAAATACAATAATAATAAAAATAAAATAAAATAATAATAATAATTAAAAAAAATAAAATAAAATAAAATAAAAATAAACGGCAAACAGGTTGGCAAGGTCAAACGAATCGCATGTCTTACAAATTGTTTTCAAATGCTTAAACTTACTAAATCGCTTAGCTTAAAAATAATAGATTATTATTTTAACATAATTTAATCATTCTTATGTGACACGTTACCCAACCAGCCCATTTTCCCAGATCAGATAACGGTTTTACAAGAGTTCTCAAGGGGCAGAAAGAAAACATCCAAATAAGTCTTCCGAATACACAAGACGAATTTCGGAAATGGTAAATAGTCTCCTCTTGTTCTGTAGGCAAGAATACACTTGTGGTCTAATTGGAACTACAAACGGGTGAAACTGTGGCATATAATTATACAAATTGAACAGACCAAGTGATGTGCTTACACAGCGTCCAAACTGTGGCATATACTTATACAAATTTAGCCATTTTTAAGTTCAAGTGCATGGGGTCATAAAGAAAAAGCACACTGCACTATATATCTATATGTGCTTAACAAGTAGGTGTATTTTGAAAAAATATAAATAGGTATGATTGTGGACCTGAGAGAATAGCTCGGGAATGAAAGCCTTTAAATCAGCAAGAGAAAGGTCATTTAGCAAGCCAAGCTTCTCATCAAAATCCCAGAAACTCTGAAAAAGAACTTGCAGTCGCAGGTACGATGCATGATTCAGCGGCTTCATGTTGGCATTTCTTAGATTTCTCTCCATATCCTCCTTGATTACCGCAAAGCGGTCATCAGTTGGTGAAAATGATTTAGCAGTTTCCAAAACTTTGGAAAGAAGAACTGGTAGCTTGTCATTAAAGCCGTAGACCTTTAGCTCTAACTTGTCACTAGCAAGTGATATAGAAGTTTCTAACTTAGCCACACTTGCCTGCGGACAAAAAAACAGGGCCATGATGCACAATCCTCGGGTATCAAATACAAAATAATAGTAATAATGAAGCAAAGTATAATTACTTACCTGATAGACAATGTCATTTAACTTGTCCTTTAAAAGGTTCATGTATAGCTCAGTCAACAATACATTCTTTAAACCACGATAAGCACCATTCAGAGTAATACGAAAATAAGTATTAGCACGTGGAAATTTGAAAGTCGTATCAAGCTTGTACCAAAGCTTCATTAATGGCTCGTCAAGTATACATTTTGGAGGGGATGCACCCGTGGAATCACATGATACACTATTTGCACGAACGGAAAAATCTTGTGGAATGAATTCATTCTTTATAGGTAGATGCAATGACGCATCTATTTCTGGAGGATCCCTCCATAATTCCAAAAGGGATGGAGAAATATTTTCTTCTATATAGTGTGATCCAAACCACGGCTCACACTGGACATCTGGAAGAACAAATAAAAAAACAATAAATTTAGGGGAAGTAGTTACCACTTAACAGTATCACATAGAGTTCCGTTTTATTTCTCAAACACCTTTTGTTCATAGGCAGAACAAGGAAAACGATTTAATGGCAACCAAGTGCTAAAAAGGTTGGAACCAAAAAAGCAAGCTTAGAGAGCAATGAAAATCAGAAAATCTAATCTACTAAACAAAAAGTATCTGATCGTCAGCTACAGATTCAAGAAACCTACACAAATTATGGTAATACACAAAATGGCATGCATGCACAACTAGAAAAAAAAATTATTATCTCATTTTAGTGTCAAGCAGTTGTTACCACCATTATCTGCCTATTTTAGCAAAGCACATATTATTTATACCTTGCGATTTGTTGAAAGACTTTGATAATATATCGGTCCTCATGTTGTCTGGTGTGAAAAAAGTCAAAAGATGTTTGATCATTTCTTCATCCCAAACCTTGTATGCATAATCGCCATATATAGTGTGCTCCGGTGGGTAAATAAGCATATTTGCTGAAACGACAATAAGAATCAATTAGATATTAGATATATATAATATGAAACAATTGACGAGAAAACTAATGTGGCTGATAAAAATCAAGATTGATAAAACAGATAAATTGAAAGTTATACATGAGTGAGAAGCAATGTGCTGCACAGAAGTGCATAGAAAACTTTGACCGGTACATAAACCAAAAAAAACTCTTTCTCTCACGAAAATTCTCTTTAAGAACAATTAAGTAAGCATCCTATATAGTCTAAATGAAGTCAGAAGCATCATACACGTAAGTAAAGAAGTCAAGCACCATGGTACTGACAGTGCAAAGATGGGAAACAGATATGATAACACTAACTTAATGCACTTGGCCCCAGTCTTGCATGTTAATTAGATGACAAATAAAAACTATGCGTAAAAACTATTCCACAAGTATAAGAAGAAACCCTTTTCGCATTTAATCACATTTAGCAATAGATCACAAGTGGTAAAAAGACTTCTTCTACACGACAACTCTCTAACTGGGTAGACTCCAAATTTATTGACACTCTACAACGTATATGGCAGGACAAGATATAAACTGCACATAGTAGAACTGTCAACATTTAAAGACAAAACACGTAATTATATTGCTCAAACAATAACACAATCCCTTATATAGTATGGAAAGGAAAATAATTAGGACTTAGAAGGACTAACTTGCATGCCTAATTATATGCCTAAAAAATGAGACCGAGACATGTGGCAAAACGAAAGGTGGGAGTGAGAAGTGAGGGATGCACAAGCTACATGTTAAATTTTGGATGCATAAGGCAATTGTTTAGCACAATTTGCCTGCCGATCACTACTCTAACTCTTATGAAAATCAAAGTCGAAGATCACAACTCAAAGAAGATACCTGAAATATCTGCTGCATACTCATCCTGAGGTTGCTCTTCCGCAAATGTAAAATCCATATTTGCAACATCCTGAAGTTCTCTATATATCCATTCTTGAGGAGGAACTTGTCGTAGTAATTTGATGTATTGATAAACAAAACCAATGATCTCATTAATCTGCAATACATATATCTCATTTCATATAAGTACTAAAAAGGATGATTGTACTATTGTAGAGAGGGAAACTGTCACTTGAAGACCACTATTATGACACACCTAGATCTACATGTATACTTGGACATATAGAAACCCAGTATTTGAATTCGACCCATGCTCCATAGGACTCACAAGTATAAACTAGAGGTGGAAAGTACCATGCTAATGGAAGAACAACCACCACCACTACCCACATTCGTGTATGCAAACCAAAGACGATAGCAATTATTTACATGGTAAGGTATAACTGTAATATTACCTTATCAAGTCCAGAGTCAGTAAGGTGTATACACATGTCAAAAACATATGCTACTGATGATCGTTGCATTCCATCATCACCAACACCAGCAGATATAGAAGTAGCCCACCCTTTAGCTTTTAAAAAGAAGAGCAAGCTTCCTCTGCCCTCTGTACACATAAAGTTGCTCTAAGTTAATGTATTCATCACCCAAACCTCAAGGTGTTATCAGTTTATTATGTAGTAATAGTAAACATATAGCTTACAGCGGGTTTTAAAAAGAAAAGTTATATATTTCAAATAGCTTAAAAAATCCTTACCATGCCCTATGAGATGTGACAAATAGTCTTCTGCTTTTTTCGTATAGTCTTTCCGGAGACATGGCAATGTCCATGCTAATTCGAGCATATTGACATCTTTGACGGCCTCTAAACGATACATTTTCCCTGCACTCCAAACAGGGAGCCCTGGTTTGACTTCTACCTTTGGTTCATTGCTGGCCTTGACTTTGCTAAATAGCTCCTGAACCCAACTTTCAAGCACATCAAGACTCTCTGCAGCACGAAAAATAACATTAAAATCTTGTCGCAACATTGCTAACAGATGACTCAGATGGAGTTACCAGCTAAGATTGAGCAATGTGCCATGCTATAGAACAGTGACGGCACAATAAAGATGCTTCAAAAGTTCAAAAAATACCATATAACTGTTCTTTTCTGTATATCGGGGCCATGAACAGCTTATATAGCTTAAAATGAAATATTTTTCTATATGAATCACAATTGGAGGTGAAAAAAAGCAAAAAAGCATAGATATCCAAATGAGAATGTAGCTCCTCATATGAAACAAACTATATGAATCACAATTGAATGAAAACCTTTGTCCAAAGCAGCATGATATCTACTAGTCTAAGCAGCATGCCACTGGCACTAACAATTTTTGGCAACTTTCAGTGTTTTCACAATTTACTCAACTTTAGCTTATTACAGGCACAGTATATGACTTGAAGCACAATGCACATACTACTTGGTTGCAGTACTTATGACAGATTTTTCAAGTTACATAGAATATCAGAGGTCCATACACAAAACCACAATTCAAAATCAGAGCTAACATAATTTATTCACAATGATTCTCTTTTACGTTATAATAAACAACGAAGTTACCTCCCCCGATGATAACTAACTTCATTGATCCACCATGGTAAAAGTCATTGTATAATTTAAAGATTTGATCGCGTAAGTTGATTCCTTTCTCCATGGCATCAACAAGGCTTTTCTTGTTACCTTCAATACAACAAATTGGAAAAGATCAAAAAGAATACAAATAACTTTTAGATTCTGAAATGTTAACAGCTTCATTTGAAGGAAACCGAATAAATGTCTAGCAATGAAAGCTTCAAGTTTACCCCAAAAAAATTGGTTGAAGGCATGACCTGGGGCTGCTGTATGACATTGTAATTGCTGAAGTCGGCAAAGATCACTTTGCAAAGCCTGATTAAATTCTGTCAATATTTCCATATCAAAAAGTTTAATAATAGATCAGTCACTGCTTTTTTTCTCTACGCCAGTCTCATGATTGGGTTAAATATTAGAATCATTAAAATGATGTGATAAGAGCACCTGAATCTACAGCCAGTACTTCCCGATCCATTGCTTCGGTCTTTACTAGTGGTGAAACAAAAAATTGCGAAAATCTGAAAAATTGAAAAGAAAGTGTTTTGGTATGTTACGATCTTAGCTAAGAACTGTATCATGTATGCAAACCTAGGCTAATGTTAAAGATGTCTATTTAACGAAGGCATAACAGCAGAGTCAGTCATATTCAGAAGGGCATTCCACTTGTGATATAGACTCTCGCAAAAAAAAACTAAAGCATATGTGATTTCTGGGTTTTAGAAGACCGTCATAAAACTTCTCAACCTATGTATTCCTTTACATTTTACGTATTTGATGTGTACTTGCAAAATGGTATTACAGTGTCAACAATTTTGTTGACAAGTGAATGTTTGGTTATGAGATAACTAGCCCACTTGATGAGTCTAAGAAGCCTGAAATGCTTGATAAGTTACAATATCACTTTTTCTTTTACACGGAAATTACAACTGTACTAACAAGTTTCCACTAAATGAAAACAAGTAACAGATATTGAATAAAATTGCCCAACAAACTGTGATTTCCCAGTGCCAAGCAACACATTAACAATCAGTGTAATTTCCCTTTTCTGTATATATTTCTGATATAGATCAATCACTAAGATAAACAATGAGGTCTTTGTTATCCTGAGTTCAAGATAGCCAGGAAAAAAAATGACAAGGATTATAAGTAACCTTGTTGCAACCCCAAAACTAACAAGTCCAGGATACTAAGGTATACATGAATCAACCACAGGCAGGGATGGGACAATTACCACACATTTGAATAGCAACATACTTAAAAGTTAAAACGATGTACAGTTACCTTCTCAAAGCACCCTCGAGAAATTCGGGTTTAACTTCAAAATGGTAGCAAGTATGCTCCACTTCGGTGTATGCATTCGAAGAGCCCCCATGCTTGGACAAATAACTGTCATACTAGCACAAGCAAGAGTTAAAAAGGAAGTGAAATAGATGGAAGAGGGTTGTGAAAATGGGCTTGTATAATTAGGTTTTGCATATACCACATATAGGAGTCTAAGATGAGCCAGATGTTGCATTCAACAAGTATATAGATCTCTGTTACGCTGTTTTCATCCTAACTTAAAACATTATGGACTTAAGAACTAATCCATTAAATTTGTAAGAAAAAACTAATACATCTATCCCTCTTATACGATTGCCACTTGTAAGAATTTCAAAATTAAAACAAGCTCAGTTTATTTATTATTGGGACATATACAGCTTCTAGCAACACGTAATAAGTTGCAGAAAGACCAATACACTTAATCGTAAAAGCATCTTTTATTGCATTTTTATAAGAGACAAGAGCGCATGTGTTTTTGGGTAACCATGGTTTCCGACCTTTTGGCCGACCAATCCACAGGGTTTGAACCCACCGCCACACATAATCAAACCGGATAAAGCCCTCCCTTTTCAAGAGGTTGGCGTGCAACTTCAGGGTGTTTGCACCTAACAGGAATTGAAGTTGAGACCCCTCACATTTGAGTGATGATAGTCCCAAGCCTTTTGCCAGTAGGCCACCCCTAAGTGGTTATTAGAGCGCATGTTGCACATATGAAGATGGTGTAAATTTAATATTTGATGCATCAGTAATATCTAAAGGTAGCAAAATGAGCGAGTCACAGAGGTTGGGTAGTAGGTCAAACGGTTACTTTTTAGTATGGGTCTAACATGTCAGGATGAATCCATTTTGAAGTTTCAAGTATTTCAACAAAATAGCTAATTGTGTAATATGATTACATATACTATGTTACCGATAACAATAATATATTAATGTTTCAAACAAACTGCAAGGAAGGTTGTTATACTTGTATGCATCAAACATACGCATTGCGTAACATTCAACTTGTTCAGCTCAGTTGACATCTTTTAAGCAAATTGTTTTGATTTTAAATTTTTTTTACTATAAAAGATGAAACATAACCCACATCGACACGTTCATAAGTACATGAACCAGAAGTGCAACCACTCCTAACAACTAAAGACTTCTCTTTGGCATCAATTTTAAAAACTCTGAGTGAATGGGTATCTTTCCAAATAAAGCACTAACTAACTACTAAATAGTGAGTAAAACCTCATTCTCGTCTGGAAATTCAGCACTCCCCATGAAAAGCATGTGTTCTGCAAAAAAGCATGTAATGAGTACCACTTGACCACCAATCAGAGCAAACCATCAAGCATCATTACTTTTAGCAACATTACCACGTGATAAAATTCATGAAACATAAGTTGTCGTAAACTGTTATTTATGTGCTTTATATTAAAGCTTCCACCACCATATCAATATAGCCAATTTTTATCTTTGTTTGTATATTTCTCATTCACAGGGTAAATGATTAAGTAAATCAAAATAGAAAAGCAAAACAATATCAACTAGTTATCGTAAACTGTTGTTTTTGTGCTTCATATTGAAACCATATAATATAGCCAACTTTTAAGTTTATTTGTGTATTTCTCAAGCAAATGATTGAGTAAAGTAAAACAAATCTAACTTCTAATATATATCATGAACAAAATATACACAACTGGATATGTCATACATGTTCGGTAACTCCTCAACTAAATGTCTATTTAACTGTCTAAACATTCATATACAACAACAACAACGAACCCAATCCCTCTGGGGCTGTATAAACATTTATATCATTCCAGATAACACAGCACCCTATAGCGCAATTCTGAGATACAGGGATAATAGGACCAGAACATACCAAGAAAGTGAGCAAGACCCTGTGCCTCTAAAGGATCACGAAAGCTTCCCATCCCAACACACATTGCTGCAGCAGCCTGCGGAACAACAACAATAGTCTCTATAAGTCTGTCCAAATTAAACCTAATCAGCTCCAGCTATAACTTAATTTCCGAATTTTTACATTATATCCTAAACAATCCTAAATTTCCATTAGTAGCTAACAGCAACAAACAAAGTAAAAAAAATTAAAATAAAATAAAATAAATAAATAAATAAATAATAAAAATAATAAAAATAAAAAATAAATAAAAAAAAAAAGGAGACTGTGAAGTCGCGTTCAGTTCCATAACTATTTTCCACAGTGAAAGAACAGCAATGACAAATTACATAAGGTTATCAACCGATACTTGCTATGGCTGGAAATTTAGATTATAACACATTGTAAAAAGAGAAAAACCCAATAATGCTCCTTCTGAAATACAAATGAAACCTAATGATTAAACCTATTACTGCATTGTCATTATATGATTATAACATAACTTGATACTGACATCAGCCGCATTGATATTAATAGCTAAAAATCAAACTAATCAAAAATTGTAAAGTCTCATTCAGTTCCATAAACTCTATAGTGAAAGAACAGCAGAATAAAACAGCTAACGAACTCAGAATTATCAAATGATGCTTGCTATAATACAAAATATAGAGCATTGTAAAACAGCAAAACCAAAGGGTAAGTTTAATTGGAGAAAAAATTCTCTTGTTTTCTATCTCTAGTTTTGTAAAAATTTGGAAGGGAAATTTATCTCCGCAAAACACTTGAGAATATAAAAAACGCGTTTAGTTGTTGTTTGTATTTTCTATTTTGAAGAAGGGGGGAAGGGTTTTGGGTTACAAAGGAAAACAAGGAAACAACAAAAATTTGCTTTGTAATTTTCCTTGTTAAGTTAGGAAATAGGGGATTTTTGTTTTGTGGAGAATTTTTTGGAAACAAAGCAATTTGAACGTGATTTATGTTTTCTTTGTTTTGTACAAAACCATTTTGTGGAAAACATGGATGTTTTCCTCTAACTAAACGCAACCTAAGGGTCTCCTTTTGAAATACTGAAAAGAAAATTTCAAAGCTCATTGATTAAAAATGTTACCACAGTTCAATTAAAGCATCTTGTACAGATATCCATCATAGTTCGATTAAATAACTGAAGATCACATTAATCTAGCTGTACAGTTTCATTCAGTTCCATAACCAATTCAACCTTATAAGCTCAACAGCCGTTACTTAGTGCGTCTTGGGAGGTATCAAAACAATTACTACTTGAATCGGATTTCCACATTTTTCTCTGTATAATCTAATTATCTATAAGTAGCTAATAACTACAGACATAGTACTTTCGTAAAATCAGATCAAAGTCAGAAATCAGCAAAATAAAATTGAGTACAATATAGATTATAACGTTATTATAAAAATCAGCAAAACCTAATAATAGCATTTGTAGCGAATTATATAAAACTCGTTCTTTAAACATGTTACCGCATTGCCATTATAACAAACTTCGATACAAAAATCTAATAACTTTTAATTAAATAGCTTAAATTTACCATAACCTAATAATCTCCTTTCAGAACTCAAAACAGTAATCAAAACTCATCGTACTATAGTTTAAAAAAACTAGCAGTAGGCAGTAGCTACAAGCAGCATTAGTAGCTCTTAACAGTAGTTGTTTGTTGTTTCAAAAGAGTATTAACATCAGCAAAACCTAAACGCTAAACGCTTCTTTTATTAACATTTAAAATAGAAGCATTTAAACAAAATCGAAAATCTAAACGCTCGTTTGTCTTATATTCAAATACTAAACGCTCCTAAATGGTCCAAATAGCTCGTCGCCAAATACATCTACATTACAGCATAAAATCGACTGCGTAATCATATAATGCTTCAACTATAACTACAATATAACTTATAATATGCTAACATCAACAAAACCAAATAATCACATTTCTAACAAATTACACAAAAACCCGTCAACTAAACACATTACCGCGTCTTCATTATAATATAAAACTACTGTAACTAATAAACGCGGTGCTATCAAAACTCATTGTACTATAGTTTAACTTGCAGTAGCTACAAGTAGCTCCAAGCAGCATTAGTAGCTCTTAGCAGTAGTAGTTTGTTGTTTCAAAAGGGTGTACAATGACGTAAAACCTAAACGCTGAACGCTTCTTTCATTACCATTTAAAATAGAAACATTTAAACAAAATCCAAAAGCTAAACGCTCGTTTGCCTTATATTCAAACACTAAACGCTCCTAAATTGTCTAAATAGCTCGTCGCCAAATACAGCATAAAATCGACTAACAAACTAAGTGCAAAACCTAATAATCACATTTCTAACAAATTACACAAAAACTCATCAACTACCGCATCTTCATTATAATATAAAACTACTGTAACTAATAAACACGGCACTATCAAATAACGCAAAACCTAACAAAACAAATTTCTAACAAACTACGCATAACTCGTCGTTTAAATACCTCTAAAAATATGCAAATCACATAAAAAAGAATAAATACAAAATTGATTATATAAACCTTTTTAGTCTGAGCAGCATTCTTCTTCTCATCATCATCCTCCTCATCCTCATCTTCATCCATGTCATCATCATCATCATCTTCATCTTCATCTTCTTCATCATCCTCGTCATCGTCGTCTTCGGAGTTTGTTGCGACGGATTTCGGCGGGCCGTCGGCGTAGATATCAGGATCGTGAACGAGTAAAGCGCATAGGCCGTTAGGAAGCTGTATGTAACGGTATAACCGTCTGTCGTTTGGTGATTTGATGACGATGTCGTCGGAAGAGAAGGTCGTTCCGGTCATCGTCGTTGATGGAAGTGTGTGTGTGTGTTTTAGTGTGTGTGATTTTTTTGGGTTTGGTTTGTGAAAGTGGCGGAAAGGAATGTACGTGCCCTATTTCATATGCTTCAAAGGCCTGATAAAAGATATTCGTTTTTCTTCTTTTATTCCAAGTCCAAAACCGCACGAAATACATAGATTATAGAGTAAACTCGGGGTGAGGCATCAGGCCGAAACCGACCCGTCCCGACCCGAAACCGATCCATCCCGAAACCGAAATCCTGAAAAACCCAAACCGAAATTACTCGGTTCGGTTCGGAAAGAGTCGGTTTCAATCGGTTTTCTCGGTTTTGGTTGTGTTTTCTCGGTTTTCGGCCCGAACCGATCCATCCCGAACCCAAATCCTGGAAAACCCAAACCGAAGCCCGAACTGCGTATGTGCGGTTCGGTTTCGGGACAGTCGGTATCGGTCGGTTTTACTCGGTTTTCAGGATTCGGTCCGTTTTGCTCAACCCTAGAGTAAAATACACTCTTCATGGTAGTGCCACATTTCACCTGACGAGTCCCCAACGTTCCTGAATATTACGCCGCGGGTTCAAAATCACTAACGACGTTAGTTTTAGTCATTATCTCCATAACACGTGCAATGCACACGACAGTAACTTTGTCAAACCACAATTTTGTCCGATAGGTGTACTTTCACACACTTTTACTAATACATACATATACGCCTGATTTAATTCACTTTTTAAGTCCCCAACCACAAACATGAAATAATCCCTGCATAAAAAAATTTCATTATTTCATATTCATTTGTAACTTAAATTTTAGGATTATTTAATTTGAATATAAATTTTTAGGATTATTTCATGTAACTAGATATCTTGTTTTTAACTTTTAGAATTATTCAATTCGTATATAAACTTTTAAGATTATTTCATGTTTGTAGCTAGGTGTTCTTGTTTAAACCCGTATATAAGGGGTGTTTGTTTAAGCTTACATAACATAAGCCATGTTCAGATTATATAACAAAAGCCACAATTTTGTTGCTTATTTTGACTCTTTTGGGCTTATATAACAAAAGCCCAAACTCATGTAAGCTAATAAGCCCATGTCGAAACTGATTGGTCCCGAACGGACAGGTTTTATCACACGAGCTAACCACTTGTGAATGGCTAACCGTAATAAAAGCCTGAATGATCAAGAAACCAATGCAATGAAGTCCAGAGAGTATAGAAATATTCCCGGGTCGTTATGTCCCGACGAGGATGTGAATTGTATTAAAAACGAATTCGTGATCGAGTGATAATGAACGGAAATGGGTTTATTGAATGATTATACTACGAGAATATGAATAAAACTGATTAGACAAAGCTAAATGAACAAACACGTAAAGCAGAAGAACTTAGAAACGTTTAAAAACTAAAAA